>JAVJIF010008475.1:0-100964 GCA_038442645.1 Agave tequilana | reverse complement strand
TTTTTTAAGAGAAATAAATAACATTCAATTTTAATGTCATTTAATTCAGAGAATAAGTAATTGCAAGATGAAGTTTAACAACCATTGTTCTAGCATCTGTTTGATAAACTTTAATATATTACTTGATTTACCTACTAGAATCAAAGAATTATAAAAAAATCAATTTTGTGTATGGCAATTCAAAAACAACTGGGTCCAGTGGAATCTAGCTTCATTGGCATTGTGTTTATGATTGATCGAGAAGAACATGAAATGTGTATCACTAGTCCAGTTTTTTATTAACTTCTTGATGAAATATTCTTCCAGATTTTTACTTTTAGATACAACATTGTGCTGTCAAAACAAGACAATTCAAATATAAAAAGATTAATAATACAATGCATTATTCATATATGAATTTATATGAAAATTAAAACTACGACCAAGGTCGCATTCAGCTTTTCAAGAAGAATAATTTGTCTGCGACCTAGGTCACAGTAACTTATTCTAGCTGAATAATGATAAAAGCGACCAAGGTCACAACCAACTTATTCAAGAAAAATAAGTTCACAACAACTATTGCCGCTATCAACTTATTCTGGCTGAACATTATTAACTGTGACCAAAGTCGCACTCATCTTATCCTTCTTTATAAGTTCACTGTGACTTGATTCGTGCTGAAGCCTACAAGATTGAAAGATTTTGATGATGAATAACAAAGTGATACAGATGCATTTGGAGCTCTATCTCAAGCATTTATACAGAGTTCTGATTGCTCAACCTCAAATGAAGACTTTGAGTATTTATGTGTATTTTTAGAATTTTGTTAAAAGCCTTGAATACACACACAATACTTATATAGTCGACTTGACCCAACCTATAGTCGACTAACCTATCGCCTAGTCGACTTGACAATTTTCCTAGTCGACTAAGTTTTTCACAAAAATATCTCAACTCTTTTTTTTATTGTTTGTCATCAAAATTAGTCGACTTCCCTAAAGTGTAGTCAACTAACCTATGACATAGTCGACTAATCTTGTTCTTATAGTCGACTAAAAATAGTTTCTAGAAACTTGTTATCCATATCAGTCTAAGAATAGTCGACTTGCCTCCTAAATTAGTCGACTAACTTTGGAAAATTTTGTTTCTTCTAGTCGACTAACCTTCATACCCTAGTCGACTAATAACGGTTTCTAACTGTTGTGCAGTTGGTGATTTCTGGTGTTTATCCAATATTTAAATTTCAAATTTGAATTGATAACTTCCCTAACTGACTATAGATTTCAGCTATAAATAGGGATGTTGTCCTAGAATCAATTCACCAATTCAAAACTCAAGTTTTCTGCCCAAAAATTCTGTTCAAAATTTCTGTCTTTCTGAAAACTTGCTTCCACTTTCTGTTTCTTCACCAATTCTTACTCTATTGTGAAGATTTTTGAAAGTCCACCTATAAGAGACCTTGTCCACAATCACATACAGATTCAAGGCTTATAGGATCAATTATAATCATTCAAGAGGAGCATTGTATAAGGGCGTCTTCTTGGTGTAGAAGAGAAGTTGTACAAGGTGTTTGTCTTCTTGGTGTAAGAGGAGTTGTACACATTTGACAAAGGGTGTTTTGTCAATGGTGTACAAGATATTGGTTTGGGTGTATCCAAATCAGAAAGAAAAATCTTA
The DNA here is from genome assembly GCA_038442645.1 of Agave tequilana. Lineage (NCBI taxonomy): Eukaryota > Viridiplantae > Streptophyta > Magnoliopsida > Asparagales > Asparagaceae > Agave > Agave tequilana. The sequence goes on along the minus strand of JAVJIF010008475.1, from coordinate 99,308 downwards.
AGCGGATTGCTTGGGAACTGGACGTAGGTCACAGGACCAAACCAGGATAAATCTCTTGTCTTTGCGTTTGCATTTTTTTGAGTTCTATCTCGTGAATTTTTATTTCCTGCAAGTAGTTTTATTTAAAATTTATAAAACACTATTCACCCCCTAGTGTTTGTGTTGCTTGAATATAGATCCTACACTTGGGGTCTGTTTGGTTGTCGTAACTGGCGGTAATTCGTAGTTGTAATTGGTAAAGTCTTTTACAATTATAAATGAGTTACATGTATGTAAATTTTACGGTGTTTGATTTGTAATATAAAATTGTAAAGTGAGAAAGTGTATTGTACTTTACGGTTTTTGGTTGTCGTAATGTATAAGTCGTAAGTGAAAAGTTGACTACAAAATTAACTATTTGGTGATTCTAAAAGTTTTAATACTGCAAATAAATATTAAAAAAAGTTAAATATAAAAAATTTTAATATTATTATAAAAAATAATTACAAATTTGTAGACCACAAAATTATTGTAACGGCTGTAAGTGAGTGGTAACTGGGTTGCAAGTGAGTGTTAATTGAGTTACGTAAGTCTTTTATGAATTACGGTCCAAACAAACGCCGTGGTTGTAACTGGATAGTAAGTCATTTACGAATTACAGAGATTTACGCGAAACAAACGGCCCTTGGTATCAGAGCAAGGATGGCAACATAGTTCCCTTCATCACAATACAAAGAAGGATATTCTACACACGCGTCTACCGCTATTCGAAGGATCCAACTACAATTATTGAAAGTGTAGAATGAAGATCTACTTACAATCGCTCAACTAAGAATTATAGAACATAGTAGAAGCCCATACACCAAGCCAACAACAAACTACACCGCTTGGAGTGATGACCAAAGAAGAATGCGAACCTTGATGCCAAAACGATGAATGCTTTATTCTGTACCTTAACCAAAGAAGAATTTAACCGCGTGTCAACAGCCACTTCTGCAAATCAAATATGACACACTCTACAGGTAACACATGAAGGCACAAATAATGTTAAAGAATCTAAAATTTCTATTCTTGTTCACAGGTTTGAACTTTTCAAAATGAAGGAGAATGAAACCATTTCAGAAATGGTTACAAGGTTCACCGACATAACAAATTCATTAGCATATCTTGGAAAGGAATACACCCAAGTCAAAAAAGTTCGCAAGATCCTTCGTGCACTCACACCAGATTGGGAGAAGAAAAACTACTGCAATAGAAGAAGTGAATGTTCTCTTAACAATGTCATTAGAAAACATTATTGGTAATCTAATGATATATGAAGTGCAACTCGAAGATAGAAAGAAGGATGAACAATAACTTCAATCCAAGAAGAATGTACTTGCCTTTCATACATCCTCAGATATGGACAATTCAGATGACGATGAAGAGGAGATGGCGATGCATTCAGAAAATTCAAAAGGTTCTTAAAAACAAGGTAAGTTTAAAATGAATAAAAATACTAATGATAATCCTATTTGTTTTACGTGTAACAAACCAGATCACATAAGAAGGATTGCCCATTGGTGAAATCAAAAGGACACTTCAAGAATTTCAATAAGTTCAATAAGAAGAAGAAAGCTTTCCAAGCAACTTAGGATGTTAGCGACTCATCTTCCTCTGACGAAGAAGAAGCCACTGAAACCGCCAATATCTACTTCATGGCTCAAGAAGATGAGTACAAGATTATGATGAATTATTAGAAGCATTTAATGAACTTTTTAATAATTTCAAAAATGAAAAGATTAAAAATAAAGTTTAACAAAGGAAAATGAAAGACTCAACAATGAAAATGCATTTTTTGTTTCTCAAACATCTTTTTTAAATTCTCAAAAAGATGATTTTGAAAAAATTATTTCATCTTTAAAAAGGGATAATGAAATTTTCTTAAAGAGAATTCTATGCTTAAAAAAGAAACTATTTCTTTAAATTCTAGAATTACAATTTTAGATAAAGAAATGACTAGTTTTAAAGTTAAGTATGAAGAAATTTTAAAAAATGTGACAAAATTTAATAAAGTAAAAGAGAATTTAGATGATTTATTATCTTATCAAAAGATGTCAAATAAACATTTTGGTCTTAATTTTTCAAAAGATAAGATTTACAAACCTACACATGTTGGTCTTGAATTTTCAAAAAACTAATTTTGTAAAATCTACGCATCCTTATAATAATAATCCATATAATTCTTTTGTGAAAAGAAATACTATTTCAAAAAGAATTAGATGCAAATATATATGGATTCCTAAAAATCTAAATAATGTTGATAAAAATACTTATATTGCATCTTACATACATGATGTGTGTAATTCTGGTAATTATGTTTATACTAACAAATGGAAACTAAATTTCAATTGGATTTGGGTTCCTAAAGGCTAATCTTTTTCGGACCCTATCATGATGGGTACCATACAAATTGTTTTATCTTGTAGGTACCTTATAAAGAAAAGTGAATACTTGATAGTGGGTGTTCCAAACACATGACCGGACACATTCAACTACTGTCTTCCGTTCAAATCAAAAAAGGAGGTACATTAATATTTGGAGACAATAACAAAGGAAAAGTTATTGGTACCGGTATGGTTGGTAACATTTCAAAACCCCTTATTGAAAATGTTCTTTTGGTAAGAGATTTAAAACACAATTTATTAAGTATCAGTCAGTTATGTGATAAGGTTATAAAATGTTTTTGAAAAAATGCATGTCTTATTTATGATACTAACATGAAAGATATTTCGTTTAAAGGTTTTCATAACAATAATATTTATGAGTTATCAATAACCTGTATATCATCAAATGATAACTTATGTTACTTGCTTCTAATAATGATTACTTTTTATGGTATAAAAGATTTGGTCATTTGAATATGAAAACATTTCTAAGATTTCTAAATTTGATTTAGTTAAAAGTCTTCCAAAAATAGCTTTTAAAAAGGATTACTTTTGTGATTCTTGTCAATTAGAAAAACAAGTTAAATCATCTTTTAAATCTAAAGATTTAGTTTTCTACCAATGGACCTTTAGAACTGTTACATTTGGATTTATTTGGTCCTACTCATGTTGCTTCTTTAAACAAAAGTAAGTATGTTTTGTTATTGTTGATGATTATTCACGTTTTTATGGGTAATTTTTTTAAAAAATAAAAATGATACTTTTGATGACTTTTCAAGTTTTTGTAAAAGAATTCAAAATCAAAAGTCTCTAAACATAATCACTATCGACGAAGTGATCATAGAGGAGAATTTGAAAATGAATCTTTTGCAAATTTCTGTGATAAGTATGGTATTACACATAACTTTACATTTCCTAGAGCATCTCCTCAAAATGGTGTTATGGAGAGAAAAAATAGGACCTTGCAAGAATGTACTAGAACTATACTTATGGACGATCATTTACCAAAATGTTTTTGGGCTGAAACTATTGCTACTGCATGTTATGTTTTAAATCGTGTGCTTATTCGACCTATTTTAAACAAAACATCTTATGAATTGTTTTATAACAGAATTTCAAAAGTTTCTTATTTCAAGATTTTTGGATGTAAATGTTTTATCTTAAATACAATAGATGATTTAGATAAATTTGATGCAAGATCCAATGATGGTATTTTTATTCGATATTCTACTCAAAGTAAAGCATATAGAATATTTAATAAGAAAACATTTACTATTGAAGAATCATTACATGTTAAATTTGATGAATCCTTGACTGAGCCTATTTCTAATACTTCTTCACATGATGATGATAATATCATAGATACTCCTATTGATAATACTAACATTTCTAATGTTGATGAGACTCCTACCGAGTTACCTAAAGCATATGTTGAAGTGAGGAATCATCCACATGATTTGGTTATTGGAGATATAGATTAAGGCGTTCAGACGAGATCCAAGTTGAACTACATGACACAAATTGCTTTCATATCACTCATTGACCAAAGAATATCAAAGAAGCATGTGCAGATGATTTTTGGACAATTACAATACAAGAAGAGTTGAATCAATTTATCAGAAATGATGTTTGAGATCTTGTACAACGTCCTACTGATCATCCAGTCATCGGTACCAGATGGGTCTTTAAGAATAAACTTGATGAATCAAGTCAAGTTATTAAGAACAAAGCAAGGTTAGTAGCACAAGGATACAATCAAGAAGAAGGTATTGATTTTGATGAAACTTATGCACCAGTAGCTAGGCTTGAATCAATTCGTATTTTACTTGCTTTTTCTTACTTTATGAATTTCAAACTTTATCAAATGGATGTTAAAAGTGTCTTTTAAATGGTTTTATTAAGGAAACTATTTATGTTAAGCAACCTCCAGGTTTTGAATATGAAAAATTTTCAAACCATGTTTTTAAACTTAAGAAAACTTTATATGGTTTAAAACAAGCACCCCGTGCTTGGTATAATGATTAAAAAGTTTTCTTTAAATTCATATTTTAAGATTGGAAGAGCATATACAACTCTCTTTATTAAACATGTTAATAAAGATATCTTAATTATTCAAATATATGTTGATGATATTTTATTTGGATCTACTAAGGATAATCTTTATCAAGAATTTTATAAGACTATGCAGAGTGAATTTGAGATGAGCCACATGGGCGAACTTACTTACTTTCTCGGTCTGCAAATAAAGCAAATGAATGATGGAATCTTCATTTTCCAGTGCAAGTATGCAAAGGAACTTCTGAAAAGATTTGGTATGGAAAATTCTGGTCATAAGAATACTCCCATGGGTACTACTACATTCCTAGACAAAGATGAAAATGGTAAGAATTTGATCAGAAACTATATCGAGGTATGATTGGTTCTTTACTATATATTACTTCAAGTAGACCTGATATTATGTTCAGTGTTGCTTATGTGCTAGATATCAATCAAATCCTAAGGAATCACATCTTAAAGCAGTGAAAAGGATTCTTCGATATATTAATAACACAATCAATTATGGTTTATTTTATCCAAAATCAAGCACATTTGATTTACTATCATATAGTGATGCTGATTTTACTGGATGTAAATCTGATCGGAAGAGTACTAGTGGTACTTGTCACTTTTTGGGACATTCACTAGTATCATGGTTCAATAAAAATCAAAATTCTGTATTATTATCAATAACCGAAACAGAATATATCGCTGCTAGTGTTGCATGTGCTCAAATTTTATGGATGAAACAAACCTTATTTGATTATGGCATGTCTATCACAAACTCACCTATTATGTGTGATAATATCAGTACTATTAACTTATCTAAAAAACCAGTTCCTTATTCACGTACTAAGCATATTGATATTAGACGTGATCATGCTTTAAAAGGTGATATTTCTCTAAATTTTATATCAACTAATAATCAAATTGCAGATATTTTACAAAACCTCTTAAAGAAGATATTTTCATGAGATTTCAAAGAGATTTGGGTATTTGCAATATTTCTGATCTTTGAATATTTTTTCAATTTGTTTGAAGGCATTTTTAAACATTAGTCGACTTATTAAGGACTATTAGTCGACTTATTAAACAACTAGTCGACTTAACAGTGTCCCAGTCGACTAATTGCATCTAACAGAAACATGGTTTTTTGAGTATTAATAGTTAGTCGACTATATCGAAAAACTAGTCGACTAGTATCTGGATTAGTCGACTAGTCACAAACCCCAAGTCGACTATCCTTGTGAAAACTGTGTTCTGTTATTGGTTTTTAACTTTCGAAACCCGACCCATATCATTAAATCTGGATCCGATCTAACTCTATTTTTGATCCTAACCATTGATTTGGTATTTACCTTTCTTTTCTACCATTAACCCTCATCAAAACCCTAGTTTTTCACCTGGTTCCTCTCCCTAGCCGAACGCACCAGTCGACTACAGTGATCGACAGCAGCAGTGAACCCATCTCTTTCCTCCTTCAATTTCTTAGTAATCTTGTTCCAATCTCTGTTTTATCCTGTCAATTCTTGCTTTGTCTTCCTTTAATTTGAGTTCTAATCATGTCTAGGTCTAAGAAAATCATCTTCTTCCTCATCTCGAGCTGATTTTAGGGTTTTTCTGAAAAATCCTGTCTTAGAAGATGATTTTCTTAGAATTTCTTCATTAGAAATTTTACCTGGTAGGTTTGTTAAATATGAGGACTTTAATGACTATGATATTGTCTCATATTTACAAAATTGTGGTCTTTATCATATGTTCTCTATTGATTCTAGACAAGACTATTATCCTTTCTTGATTCACTTGTTTTATACCAACTTAACCTATGAAGACAATGAGGATGATGTTCATATATATTCTATGGTTAAAGGTATCAATATCAAGTTATCCCCTAAATCCTTAGGTCGTATTTTTTCAATTCCTTATCACGGCCTCTCTATTAATGACATTAATATGGATGATGCGGAGGTCTTATCAAATATATATCTTCCAGGTCAAGGATTACCTATGTCTAACAATAAATTGAAACCCATTCCCGGTCTTATTGGTCGTATCCTTGCCTATAACATTTGCCCTAAATCCGGGAGTTATAACAGTTATTCCCCTGATTTAGCCACTTGTGTTTATGTCATCATGGCTGGACTAGAAGTCAATTGGGCAAAGATAATCTTTGATACTCTTGTTAAGGACCATACTGTTGCCCAAAGGCCTTCCACTCTAGTTTTGATGATGATTAACTCATGTAGTTATGTGTACTAATAATCTTGTGTTATTTAGTTTTAGATCATTAATCAAGTTATTAGTGAAAATCACCTAGAGGGGGGTGAATATGTGATAATGCTAATCAATGCATAATTTAAAATTTATGATGCAACAATCTCACAAAGCAAGTGAATATAGCAATGAATGTTGAGAGCAAGTAATAAGAGCAATGAAAGTAGAGCAAGAAATAAGAGCAAGTAAACCAAACGCAAACACCGAGAATTGTTATCGAGGTTCGAGCACCCAGCTCTACTTCCCTGCCTTCCCCAGAAGGATTCCAACCACTTCCACTATCACAAAGATGTTACAAATTCACCGGAGTACCCAACTCTACAATCTCAAGTACAAGCAATCTCTTAGTAGTCAAAAGACCACAAACTCTCTCTTGCAAAATTCTCTTCCCTTACAAAGGTCCTTAGAGAACAATGAGTAGGAATGAAGCTCTTGTGTGCAAGGAGAAAAGAAAAAGAAATCAGAGAGTTCTTGAAAACACTTCAGAAAATGAGAGAGAATTTCAGTACAAAAATTAAGAAACCAAGTCTTTTTGAATGCCTTAAACTTGTGAAAATTTTGATAATTTTTCTAGTAACCAATCTCTCCCCAAACACCCCTATTTATAGGAGAGGGCTAGGGTTTAGAGATAAAACGTATTTAGGGCTAATCAGAAAGTATTAAAACCAAAACATGTCATTTAAACACACTTAAGTGAGAAAAGGACAAAAAATAAACCAGCTTAGGAAATAGCCGTTACTGTTCAAACGGCTACCTCGGTCGACCGGCCCGGTCGACCGCTAGTTCAAAAAAATAGCCGTTGCTGGCTAACGGTCGACCGCCCGGTTGACCCAAAAATACAGAGAGCAGAAGTCTTGCAGTCAGGCATGTCTCGGTCGACCGTCCGGGTCGACCGTGAAACGTGCACACTGATACGCACAGCTGCCAGAACTCGGTCGACTGGGTCGGCTGACCGGCTTGACCTGACATAGGGTCGGCGACCCTGGCGGTCGACCGGCTCAGGTCAAAAGCCAAAACAAAAATGGAATTTTGAGGAGAAATCTATTTTTAACAAAATAGTTTTGAATAGAGATATATATAATGGATAAAAATGAGTTTGTAGTCTGAAGATTGTATACAAATTATTTTTGTACATATTATAGGAAATATTTTTGGAAACAAGATGTGCGCAAAAACGTGTGTGATAGAGCTTCAAACCTATTCACTATTCTTTAACAAAACTCTAAACTAAAAACAAATCTAATAAATTATCTTGAGCAATCTTGAAGTCTTGAGCCATGCAATGCCTTGCTAGAGCCTTCTCTTCTATGTTCCTTTCTTGATGTGCAAAAAGCCTTCTTTGCTTTATGAACCGAGAATTTCTTGCAATAGCTAAGCAATGGCCTCCAAATATGGTACAAACCTGAAACTATCTTAACAAACTAATTAGTACCATATAGCTCCTATTTGGTTTGTTATCATCAAAACTCTAAACAAATGGAGAGTGTAACCTTTTGGGCCAACAATCTCCCCCTTTTTGATGATGACAAAACAAATAGGCTATAAGCAAAATATAGAGGAGGAGTAAGCTCCCCCTTAAATTATGCTATCATAAAAACAATGTAAGGTGCAAGCAAAAACCATCAAAGCAAAAACCATATGATAAAAATCAAAATATGCTTGCAAAACACTTAAACTCAAAAACAAGAAATCATGAAAACTAATTAAACATGTATAAACTCATATGGAACCAAAACCATATGAACTCATAATTCTATCATAAAAACTCATTCTCCCCCTTTTTGTCATACATCAAAAAGGGTTATGAAAACATTTTATTCAATAACACAAACATTAAGTTCACCACAAATGAAGGAAAATCTAGCAAAATCAAGTGGTTTAGTGAAAATATCGGCTAGTTGCAAATCCGTAGAAACATAATCAATATCTATATCTCCTTTCTCAAAATGATCTCTAAGAAAGTGATATCTAATCTCAATGTGCTTGGTCTTACTATGTTGATTTGCATTCTTTGTCATATGTATAGTACTAGTATTATCACAAAATATTTTTATATAGTTATAATGCAAATCATAATCAAGGAGAGTATGTTTCATCCAAAGGACTTGTGCACAACAAGTCCCCGCGGTAACATACTCCGCCTCGGCGGTTGAGAGAGCTACGGAATTTTATTTCCTAGAGGACCATGAAACAAGACAATTACCAAGAAATTGACATGTCCCACTAGTACTCTTTCTATCTACTCTACAACCCGCATAGTCAGCATCCGAATAACTCGTCATTGAGAAATCTTCGGTTTTCGGATACCATAGACCCATTCCAATCGTTCCTTAATATAACGAATAATGCGTTTTACCGCAATAAGATGAGACTCTTTGGGATACGATTGAAATCTAGCACAAAGACATACACTAAACATGATATCCGGCCTACTTGCCGTCAAATACAAAAGACTACCTATCATGCTTCTATACAATTTAATATCAACATTTTTACCTTGGTCATCCTTATCAAGCTTGGTGGTAGTTGCCATGGGAGTGTTGCAAACCTTTGAGTCTTCAAGTCCAAATCTCTTTACGAGTTCCTTTGCGTATTTGGCTTGACATATGAAGTTCCCATCTTGCAATTGCTTGATTTGTAGTCCAAGAAAGAAATTAAGCTCACCCATGGAGGACATCTCAAACTCACATTGCATAACCTTTTCAAATTCCTTGCATAAAAACTCATTAGTAGAACCAAAAATTATATCATCAACATAAATTTGCACAATTAAAATGTCATTATCAACATGCTTAGTGAATATTGTTGTATCTACTTTGCCTTTAATAAAATCATTTGAAATGAGAAAAATAGAAAGCCTTTCATACCAAGCTCTTGGAGCTTGTTTCAATCCATACAAAGCTTTATCAAGTTTAAAAATAAAATTAGGATGAACATGATCAATAAAACCAGGAGGTTGTTCAACATAAACTTCTTCATTTATAAAACCATTCAAAAATGCACTCTTCACATCCATTTGAAAAAGTTTAAAATTTTGAAAGATGCAAAAGCTAGTGTCATCCGTATGGCTTCAAGCCGTGCTACGGGTGCAAAGGTCTCCTCAAAGTCAATTCCCTCAACTTGAGTGTAACCTTGGGCCACATTCCTAATCACATTTCCGAACTCATCCATCTTGTTTCTAAAGATCCACTTAGTACCAATTATTGGTCTATCGTGGGGCCTAGGAACAAGGTGCCAAACTTGGTTGCGCTCAAATTGATTGAGTTCCTCTTGCATGGCTAGCAACCAATATGAGTCCGCCTCGGCTTCGAGGATGCTTTTGGGTTCAAAATGAGAAATGAAAGCAAAGTTACCACATAGGTCATGGAGTTTGGAGCGAGTTGTTACCCCTTTAGATGCATCACCTAAGATGAGCTCCTTGTTGGCCCAAAAGGTTACACTCTCTATTTATTGAGTTTTGATGATGACAAACCAAATTAGTGCTATTTGGTACTAATGAGCTTGTTTAAGATAAGTTTCAGGTTAGTACCACTTTTGGAGGCCATTGCTTAGCTATTGCAACAACTTCTAGGTTTCATGAAGCAAAGAAGGCATATTGCATATCAAGGAAGGAATATAGAAGAAGGGGCTCTAGCAAGGCATAGCATGGCTCAAGACTTGAAGATTGCTCAACAAGATTTGTTTTTAGTTTTATAGGTTTAGAATTTTGTTAAAGAATGATGGATAGGTTTGAAGCTCAATCACACACGTTTTTGCGCACATATTATTTCTAAGATGATTTTCTATAAAATGTACAAAAATATTTTATACAAAATCTCTGCCTACAAATCAATTTTTATGTTTTATACTATTACTATTTAAAGATATTTTTCATAAAAATCAAAGTCTTTTCAAAATTGTGTTTTAAACCTGACTTTTGACCTGAGCCGGTCGACCGCACCAGTCGACCGTGCCTATCTCAGTCGTCCGGTCGACCGACTAGTCGACCGAGGTTCTGGCAGATGCACGTATCAGTGTGCATGTCTGCCGGTCGACCGGGCGGTCGACCTAACTGTTGTGGCTTTGCTCTCGGGTTTGTTGGGTCGACCGGGCGGTCACCGTATGCCTGTAACGGCTCTATTTTTGTATAGGCGGTCGACCGGACGGTCGACCGGACTAGCGTTGAACAGTAAACGGCTATTTTCTGGGCTGTTTTATATTTTGTCTTTTTGTGTTTAAAATTGGTTTAAGGGATATATTTCAAACCTAATACTCTCTGATAATCCTAATTATGTTTTATCCCTTAACCCTAGCCCTCTCCTATAAATAGGGGTGTTTGGGGAGAGATTGTTAACAACATTTTTTTAACAAGAAAAATTCAAAAGTTTGAGGCATTCAAAAGAGCTTTGTTTCTTGGTTTTTGTGCTGAAATTCTCTCTCATTTTCTGAAGCGGTTTTTGAAATTCTCTCTGATTTAATTTTCTTTCTTCACTTACTACAAGAGCTTCATTCCGACTCATTGTTCTCTAAGGACCTTTTGTAAGGGAAGAGACTTTGAAAGAGAGAGTTTGTGGTCTTTTGACTACTCAGAAATTGCTTGTATTTGAGATTGTGGAGTTGGGTACTCCGGTGTATTTGTGATTTCTTTGTGATAGTGGAAGTAGCTAGAATCCTTCTGGGGAAGGCGGGGAGTAGAGCTGGGTGCTCGAAACCTCGATAACATATCCTTGTGTTTGCGTTTGGTTTACATTCTTGCACTTATTACTTGCTTATCATCATCATTGCCATATTTACTTGCTTTCATTCATCTTGTGAATCTTGTTGGTGATTGTACATCTTTATTTTTAATTTGTCCATTGATTAGCCTTATCACCTATTCACCCCCCCTCTAGGTGATTTTCAATTGGTATCAGAGCTTGGACTCTAGGTTTTGGCTTAACATCCATAGAGAGATCCTTAAAATTTGCTAATCAACATTTCATTCATACATTCATACACTAGTAAATATGGCCGATAATATTAAAACCCCTCATAAATTTGATGGACTTAATTTCCCTATTTGGAAGGTTAGGATGACTATATTTTTGCAATCTTTGGGTAGCTTAGTGGCCAAGTCCTTGACCAAACCCTATGTAGCACCCGATGGTGATGAGAGCACTTGGACCGACTTTAACTTTAGAGAATATGAGGCTAACTCCAAGGCCTAAAACTCCCTATTAACTGCCTTGAATGAGGATGACCTTATACGGGTAATTCATTGCCAATCCGCCTATGAGATTTGGCAACATTTATTGGTCACACACGAAGGGACTTCACAAGTCAAGAGAGCTAAGATAGATCTCTTGAGGTCCCAATATGAGTCATTTAAAATGATTGATGATGAGTCTATTGATAGTATGATTACAAGATTTACTAAAATCACTAATGGTCTTTCCTCCTTAGGTGATGACATCTCCAACGATCAAAAGGTGCGGAAAGTGATTCGGGCTCTTCCGTCTTCATGGGAGATAAAGGCCACCACCTTAAAAGAATTGAACGACAAGGACGAGATGGACCTCATTAGTCTCATTGGAACCTAAAGACCCATGAGATGGAGAAGAAGGTAAGAGAAGAGGCCACTACTTCAAAGAAGAAATCCATAGCATTCAAGACTTCATCCACCAATGATGACGATGAAGAAGACGAAGAAGAAGATGAGGAGCTAACTCTACTTGTGCGGAATGTCAAGAGGTTGTACCGGAAGAACAAGCTCAACTTCCGGAGAAAATTTGAAGGCAAAGAGGAGAGAAGGATCATTTGCTACAATTGCCGCAAACCCGGACATATCATGGCAGATTGCCCGGAGTTCAAGAAGAAGATGACTTCCTCCTTCAAGCTAAAGAAGCCGGAGGAAAAGAAAGCATACAAGGCAACGTGGGATTCAGAAAGCGAGTCCAAGAAGAGGTGGATACGACGAACATGTGTTTCATGGCAAACACTCCTAAGGTAACCCTCAATCTCATGATGATGAAGATGATGAATTAAGTAAGGAAGTTCTTGTACATGCTTTTGTTGAACTTTCCGAAACATATGATAACAAGAAACTTGAATGCTTAAAATTGCAAAAGGAAGTTGCTTTTCTCAAAAATCAACTTGCTATGGTTTCTAAAGAAAAGGATGATATTCTTCTAATCTTATTTCTATTCAAAATGAGTTTAATGCCTACAAGGTTCTTGTAAGGAAAAATCTCCTATTGTTGATAAAAATGAAATTTCTTCTTTAAATCTAAAATTAATGATTTTGAAAAAGTTTTGAAAGATTGTGCTTTTAACACTAAGAAACTTGAAGAAAAGTTTTCCAAAAAGCACACCTCTCATGTTAAAAATTCACATGCTCACACTACACATGCTAAATCTTTTCATGCTCACAACTCTCATGCTCACAAATCACACACTCATTATGCTTTCAAATATGGTAGAGTATATAGATGCACATATTGTGGTAAGAATGGACATTTAGCTAAATTTGCTATGACCAAGTTAATAGATCAAATAATCTTGTTTGGGTAATGAAACTAACCCCTAGGACCCAAGAAAATTTGGGTACCAAAATCAAGTCCTAAATTATTTGATGTAGGTACACACCAAGGCTCCAAGACGTAGGGAGCGGTGGTACCTTGATAGTGGTTGTTCAAGACATATGACGTGGGATATCAACAACTTTACAACCCTATCAAGGTACATGGAAGGTGGCTCCGTCACCTTCGGGGATGACTCCAAAGGAACTATCATTGGTATAGGTAACATTCAAATTGGTGCATCTCCTATTACAGAGAATGTTGTTTTAGTAGATGGTTTAAAACATAATTTGCTTAGCATTAGTCAACTTTGTGACCGTGGACTTAAAGTTATTTTTGATGATTCTTCTTGCAAGATTTTTGATGTTAAATCCGATGATTGTATTCTTACCGATTTTCGTGATAATAATGTTTATATCATTGACATGCTTAATTTAGATTGTTCTACTAAATGCTTGAATGCTTTTGATGAAAATTCTTGGCTTTGGCATAGAAGATTAGGACATGCATCTTTTGACCATCTTGCTAGAATTAATTCTAAGGATTTAGTAAAGGGTATACCTTGCTTGAAGTTTGAGAAAGACCGCATTTGTGGTGCGTGCCAACTTGGGAAACAAACCAAGTCTTCCTTCAAACCAATTAAGGATATCATGACTACTAGGCCCTTAGAACTAATTCATATGGATCTTTTTGGACCAACACAAACTAAAAGTTTAAATGGTAGTAGATTTGCATTTGTTTTAGTTGATGATTTTCCCATTTCACTTAGGTTTTCTTTTTGCAAAGTAAAGATCAAACATTTTCTCATTTCAAAATTTTTCAAAAAAGAGTTGAAAAAGAAAAGGGTTTTCGATTTTGAGAATAAGGAGTGATAGAGGTGGTGAGTTTGTTAACCAACTCTTCATGACTTATTGTGATGAAAAGGGAATCAAGCATGAAATGTCTTGTCCTAGGACTCCACAACAAAATGGAGTAGTAGAAAGGAAAAATAGAACACTTCAAGAGATGGCTAGGACAATGATAAGTGAATATGACCTCCCTCAATATTTATGGGCCGAGGCCGTAAACACCGCATGCTATATTTCAAATCGTATTTATGTGTGTAAGAATTCTTCCAAAACATCTTTGAAATGTATCATTCTAGAAAACCTAATGTTGCATATTTTAAAGTTTTTGGATGCAAGTGTTTTGTTTTAAATACTAAAGAGAATTTGGGTAAATTTGATGCTAAGGCTTATGAAGCTATCTTTGTTGGATATTCTTCTACTAGCAAAGCATATAGAGTATTTAATAGATCTTCACTTACTATTGAAGAAAACATGCATGTTAAGTTTGAAGAATCTAATGTGGTTGTTGAGAATGTTGTAGAGATTGAACCATTAGGTGAAGACATGGAGAGACTATCCTTGAAGGACTCACCCGCTCAACAAGAAAAGCAAGAATCTATTGGTGATGTTCAAGAGGATAAAGAGGAAAGCTCTCAACCGCTTCCTAAAGCTTGGAGATACGCTACAAATCATCCTAAGGAGCTCATCTTGGGTGATGCATCTAAAGGAGTCACAACACGCTCCAAACTCCATGACCTATGTGGTAACTTGCTTTCATTCTCATTTTGAACCCAAAGGCATTCTCGAAGCCGAGACGGACCCATATTGGTTGCTTGCCATGCAAGAGGAACTCAATCAATTTGAGCGCAACCAAGTTTGGCACCTTGTTCCTAAGCCCCACAATAGACCAATAATTGGTACTAAGTGGATCTTTAGAAACAAGATGGATGAGTCCGGGAATGTCATTAGGAATAAAGCTAGGTTAGTGGCCCAAGGTTACACTCAAGTTGAGGGAATTGACTTTGAGGAGACCTTTGCACCCGTAGCACGGCTTGAAGCCATACGGATGACACTAGCTTTTGCATCTTTCAAAAATTTTAAATTTTTTCAAATGGATGTGAAAAGTGCATTTTTGAATGGATTTATTAATGAAGAAGTTTATGTTTCTCAACTTCGGTTTTGTTGATCATGTTCATCCCGATTTGTTTTTAAACTTGATAAAGCTTTATATGGATTGAAACAAGCTCCTAGAGCTTGGTATGAAAGGCTTTCTAGTTTTCTAATTTCAAATGATTTTGTTAAAGGCAAAGTAGACACAACTCTATTTACTAAGCATGTTGATAATGATATATTAATTGTGCAAATTTATGTAGATGATATAATTTTTGGTTCTACTAATGAGCTTTTATGCAAGGATTTTGAAAAGGTCATGCAACTTGAATTTGAAATGTCTTCAATGGGTGAGCTCAATTTCTTCCTTGGACTCCAAATCAAGCAATTGCAAAACGGGACGTTCATAAGTCAAGCCAAGTACGCAAAGGAACTCGTAAAGAAGTTTGGACTTGAAGGCTCAAAGACTTGCAACACTCCTATGGCAACTACAACCAAGCTTGATAAAGATGACCAAGGTAAAAATGTTGATATTAAATTATATAGAAGCATGATAGGAAGTCTTTTATATTTAACGGCAAGTAAGCCGGATATCATGTTTAGTGTGTGTCTTTGTGCTAGATTTCAATCGTGTCCTAAAGAGTCCCATCTTATTGCGGTAAAACGCATTATTCGTTATATTAAGGGCACTATTGGGATGGGTCTATGGTATCCGAAAATCGGAGATTTCTCAATGACGAGTTATTCGGATGCCGACTATGCGGGTTGTAGAGTAGATAGAAAGAGTACTAGTGGGACATGTCAATTTCTTGGTAATTTCTTGTTTCATGGTCCTCTAGGAAACAAAATTCCGTAGCTCTCTCAACTGCCGAGGCGGAGTATGTT
This sequence comes from Agave tequilana, assembly GCA_038442645.1. NCBI lineage: Eukaryota > Viridiplantae > Streptophyta > Magnoliopsida > Asparagales > Asparagaceae > Agave > Agave tequilana. Next base: position 83,235 of record JAVJIF010008475.1, on the reverse strand, counting down.
GCCGCGGGGGCTTGTTGTGCACAAGTCCTTTGGATGAAACATACTCTTCTTGATTTTGATTTGCATTTTGATCATATAAAATATTTGTGATAATACTAGTACTATACACATGACTAAGAATGCAAATCAACATAGTAAGACCAAGCACATTGAGATTAGATATCACTTTCTTAGAGATCATTTTGAGAAAGGAGATATAGATATTGATTATGTTTCTTCGGATTTACAACTAGCCGATATTTTCACTAAACCTCTTGATTTTGCTAGATTTTCGTTTATTTGTGGAGAACTTAATGTTTGTATTATTGATTAAACATGTGATTCCTAACCCTTTTGATGTATGACAAAAAGGGGGAGAATAAGTTAGTGCATGATAAAAATAAATTTATATGGTCTTGGTTCCATATGAGTTTATATATATTTTTGTTGTCTTGTTTTGTTTTGTTTTCATGAGATTTGAGAGTTTTGAAAATTCTTGGTGTTTTGTTAGTATCAAGAAAATAACATGTGGTTTAAATTGGTATCAAGAGCATATATGTTTTTATGTTTTTCAATGAGTTCTTGTGTTTTTGAGTTAAATGTTTTCTTTATATAGCATATTTTGAGGGGAGTTTTCTCCTCCCCTATATTTTTATCTTGTAGCCTATTTGTTTTGTCATCATAAAAAAGGGGGAGATTGTTGGCCCAAAAGGTTACACTCTCCATTTATTGAGTTTTGATGATGACAAACCAAATTAGTGCTATTTGGTACTAATGAGTTTGTTTAAGATAAGTTTCAGGTTAGTACCACTTTTGGAGGCCATTGCTTAGCTATTACAACAACTTCTAGGTTTCATGAAGCAAAGAAGGCATATTGCATATCAAGGAAGGAATATAGAAGAAGGGGCTCTAGCAAGGCATAGCATGGCTCAAGACTTGAAGATTGCTCAACAAGATTTGTTTTTAGTTTTATAGGTTTAGAATTTTGTTAAAGAATGATGGATAGGTTTGAAGCTCAATCACACACGTTTTTGCGCACATATCATTTCTAAGATGATTTTCTATAAATGTACAAAAATTTTTATACAAAATCCTCTGCCTACAAATCAATTTTTATGTTTTATACTTATTACTATTTAAAGATATTTTCATAAAAATCAAAGTCTGTTCAAATTGTGTTTTAAACCTGACTTTGACCTGAGCCGGTCGACCGCACCAGTCGACCGTGCCTATGTCAGTCGTCCGGTCGACCGGACTAGTCGACCGAGGTTCTGGCAGATGCACGTATCAGTGTGCATGTCTGCCGGTCGACCGGGCGGTCGACCTGACTGTTGTGGCTTTGCTCTCGGGTTTGTTGGGTCGACCGAGCGGTCGACCGTATGCCTGTAACGGCTCTATTTTTGTATAGGCGGTCGACCGGACCGGTCGACCGGACTAGCCGTTGAATAGTAAACGGCTATTTTTTGGGCTGTTTTATATTTTGTCTTTTTGTGTTTTAAAATTGGTTTAAGGGATATTTTTCAAACCTAATACTCTCTGATTAATCCTAATTATGTTTTATCCCTTAACCCTAGCCCTCTCCTATAAATAGGGGTGTTTGGGGAGAGATTGTTAACAACATTTTTTAACAAGAAAAATTCAAAAGTTTGAGGCATTCAAAAGAGCTTTGTTTCTTGGTTTTTGTGCTGAAATTCTCTCTCATTTTCTGAAGTGGTTTTTGAAATTCTCTCTGATTTAATTTTCTTTGTTCACTTACTACAAGAGCTTCATTCCTACTCATTGTTCTCTAAGGACCTTTTGTAAGGGAAGAGACTTTTGAAAGAGAGAGTTTGTGGTCTTTTGACTACTTAGAAATTGCTTGTATTTGAGATTGTGGAGTTGGGTACTCCGGTGTATTTGTGATTTCTTTGTGATAGTGGAAGTAGCTATAATCCTTCTGGGGAAGGCGGGGAGTAGAGCTGGGTGCTCGAACCTCGATAACATATCCTTGTGTTTGCGTTTAGTTTACATTCTTGCACTTATTACTTGCTTATCATCATCATTGCCATATTTACTTGCTTTCATTCATCTTGTGAATCTTGTTGGGTGATTGTTACATCTTTATTTTTAATTTGTCCATTGATTAGCATTATCACCTATTCACCCCCCCCTCTAGGTGATTTTCACTCCTTGGGATGATTTGTAGCGTATCTCCAAGCTTTAGGAAGCGGTTGAGAGCTTTCCTCTTTATCCTCTTGAACATCACCAATTGATTCTAGCTTTTCTTCTTGAGTGGGTGAGTCCTTCAAGGATAGTCTCTCCATGTCTTCACCTAATGGGTCAATCTCTACAACATTCTCAACAACCACATTAGATTCTTCAAATTTAACATGCATGGATTCTTCAATGGTAAGTGAAGATTTATTGAATACTCTATAAGCTTTACTAGTTGTAGAATATCCAATAAAGATTGCTTCACAAGCCTTAGCATCAAATTTACCCAAGTTACCTTTAGTGTTCAAAACAAAACACTTGCATCCAAAAACTTTGAAATATGCAACATTAGGTTTTCTAGAATGATACATTTCAAAAGATGTTTTGGAAGAATTTTTACATAAATAAATACGATTTGATATATATCATGTGGTGTTTATGGCCTCAGCCCATAGATATTGAGGGAGGTCATACTCACTTATCATTGTCCTAGCCATCTCTTGAAGTGTTCTATTTTTTCTTTCTACAACTCCATTTTGTTGTGGAGTTCTAGGACAAGACATTTCATGCTTAATTCCCTTTTCATCACAATAAGTCATGAAGAGTTGGTTAACAAACTCACCACCTCTATCACTCCTTATTCTCAAAATCGAAAAACCCTTTTCTTTTTCAACTCTTTTTCGAAAAATCTTAAAACGAGAAAAAGTTTGATCTTTGTGTTCCAAGAAGAAAACCTAAGTGAAACGGGAAAAATCATCAACTAAAACAAATGCATATCTACTACCATTTATAATTTTAGTTTTAGTTGGTCCAAAAAGATCCATATGAATTAATTCTAAAGGCCTAGTTGACATGATATCCTTGATTGGTTTGAAGGAAGACTTGGTTGTTTCCCAAGTTGGCACGCACCACAAATGCGGTCTTTATCAAACTTCAAGTAAGGAATACCCTTCACCAATTCCTTTGAATTAATCCTAGAAAGATGGTCAAAAGATGCATGTCCTAATCTTCTATGCCAAAGCCAAGAATTTTCATCAAAAGCATTTAAGCATTTAGTAGAACATTCCACATTAAGCATGTCAATGATATAAACATTATCATCACGAAAACCGGTGAGAATACAATCATTGGTTTTAACATCAAAGATTTTGCAAGAAGAATCATCAAAAACAACCTTAAGTCCACGGTCACAAAATTGACTAATGCTAAGCAAATTATGTTTCAAACCATCAACAAGTACAACATTTTCTATAGTAGGAGATGCACCAATTTGAATGTTACCTATACCGATGATAGTGCCTTTGGAGTCATCCCCGAAGGTGACGGAGCCACCTTCCACGTACCTTGATAGGGTTGTAAAGTTATTGATGTCCCACGTCATGTGTCTTGAACAACCACTATCAAGGTACCACCGCTCCCTACGTCTTGGAGCCTTGGTGTGTACCTACATCAAATAATTTAGGACTTGATTTTGGTACCCACATTTTCTTGGGTCCTAAAGAGTTAGTTTTATTAACCCAAACAAGATTATTTGATCTATTTACTTGGTCATAACAAAATTTAGCCAAATGTCCATTCTTACCACAATATGTGCATCTATACACTCTACCATATTTAAAAGCATAGTGAGTGTGTGATTTGTGAGCATGAGAATTGTGAGCATGAAAAGATTTAGCATGAGAAGTGTTATGTGTAGTGTGAGCATGAGAAATCTTAACATGTGAATCTTTAGCATGAGAGGTGTGCTTTTTAGAAAACATTTCTTCAAGTTTCTTAGTGTTAAAAGCACAATCCTTTAAAGTCTTTTCAAAATCAACAATTCTAATTTTTAAAGAAGAAATTTCTTTTTCATCAATCTTAGGAAATTTTACTTTACAAGCAACTTTGTAAGCACTAAATTCATTTTGGGTAGAAATGAGAGTTGAAGAAATTTCATTTTTTTCTTAGAAATAATAGCAAGTTGATTTTTAAGAAAAGCAACTTCCTTTTCCAATTTAGAGCATTCAATCTTTTATTATCATATGTTTCTGAAAGTTCAACAAAGGCATGAACAAGAACTTCTTTACTTAATTCATCATCTTCATCATCAAGAGGTTGAGGGGTTACTTTGGTGTGTTTGCCATGAAACACATATTCGCTATATCCGCCTCTTCCTCGGACTCGCTTTCCGAATCCCAAGTTGCCTTATACGCTTTCTTTTCTTCCGGTTTCTTTGGCTTGAAGGAGGAGGTCATCTTCTTCTTGAACTCTGGGCAATCGGCCATGATATGTCCGGGTTTTCGGCAATTGTAGCATATAATTCTTCTCTCCTCTTTGCCTTTAAATTTCCTTCGGAAGTTGAGCTTGTTCCTCTGGTACATTCTCTTCACATTGGGAACAAGTAGTGATAGCTCCTCATCTTCTTCTTCATCTTGTTCATCGTCTTCAAGAGTGGATGAAGACTTGAAAGGTATGGACTTCTTCTTTAGCGGAGCGGCCTCTTCTCTGCTTTCTTTTCCATCTCATGGGTCTTTAAGTTCCCAATGAGACTAATTAGGTCCATCTCATCCTTGTCGTTCAATTCTTTCAAGGTGGTGGCCTTGATCTCCCATGATGTAGGAAGTGCCCGAATCACTTTTCGCACCTTTTGGTCATTGGAGATGTCATCACCTAAAGAAGAAAGAGCATTGGTGATTTTAGTAAATCTAGTAATCATACAATCAATAGATTCTTCATCAATCATTTTAAAGGATTCATATTGGGACCTTAAGAGATCTATCTTAGCTCTCTTAACTTGTGAAGTCCCCTCGTGTGTGACCAATAAATGTTGCCAAATCTCATAGGCGGATTGGCAATGAATTACCCGTGTAAGGTCATCCTCATTCAAGGCGGTTAATAGGGAGTTTTGGGCCTTGGAGTTAGCCTCATATTCTCTAAAGGTAAAGTCGGTCCATGTGCTTTCATCACTATCGAGTGCAATATAGGGTTTGGTCAAAGATTTAGCTACTAAGCTACCTAAAGATTGCAAAAAGATAGTCATCCTAACCTTCCAAATAGGAAAGTTGAGTCCATCAAATTTAGGAGGGGTTTTGATGTTATCGGCCATGTTTACTAGTGAATGACAAATGGAATGCAAATATTGATTAGAAAATTTTAAGGATCTCTCTAAGGATGTTAAGCCAAACCTAGAGTCCAAGCTCTGATACCAATTGAAAATCACCTAGAGGGGGGGTGAATAGGTGATAATGCTAATCAATGCACAATTTAAAATTTATGATGCAACAATCTCACAAAGCAAGTGAATATAGCAATGAATGTTGAGAGCAAGTAATAAGAGCAATGAAAATAGAGCAAGAAATAAGAGCAAGTAAACCAAACGCAAACACTGAGAATTATTATCGAGGTTCGAGCACCCAGTTCTACTTCCCCGCCTTCCCCAGAAGGATTCCAACCACTTCCACTATTACAAAGATGTTACAAATTCACCGGAGTACCTAACTCCACAATCTCAAGTACAAGCAATCTCTTAGTAGTCAAAAGACCACAAACTCTCTCTTGCAAAATTCTCTTCCTTACAAAGGTCCTTAGAGAACAATGAGTAGGAATGAAGCTCTTGTGTGCAAGGAGAAAAGAAAAAGAAATCAGAGAGTTCTTGAAAACACTTCAGAAAATGAGAGAGAATTTCAGCACAAAAATCAAGAAACCAAGTCTTTTTGAATGCCTTAAACTTGTGGAAATTTTGATAATTTTTCTAGTAACCAATCTCTCCCCAAACACCCCTATTTATAGGAGAGGGTTAGGATTTAGAGATAAAACATATTTAAGGCAAATCAGAAAGTATTAAAACCAAAACATGTCATTTAAACACACTTAAGTGAGAAAAGGACAAAAAATAAACCAGCTAAGGAAATAGCCGTTACTGTTCAAACGACTACCTCGGTCGACCGGCCCGGTCGACTGCTAGTTCAAAAAAATAGCCGTTGCAGGTTAACGGTCGACCGCCCGGTCGACCCAAAAATACAGAGAGCAAAAGTCTTGCAGTCAGGCATGTCTCGGTCGACCGTCCGGGTCGACCGTGAAATGTGCACACTGATACGCACAGCTGCCAGAACTCCGGTCGACTGGGTCGGCCGACCGGCTTGACCTGACATAGGGTCGGTCGACCCTGGCGGTCGACCGGCTCAGGTCAAAAGCCAAAACAAAAACAAAATTTTGAGGAGAAATCTATTTTTAACAAAATAGTTTTGAATAGAGATATATATAATAGATAAAAATGAGTTTGTAGTCTGAAGATTGTATACAAACTATTTTTGTACATATTATAGGAAATATTTTTGAAACAAGATGTGCGCAAAAACGTGTGTGATAGAGCTTCAAACCTATTCACTATTCTTTAAAAAAACTCTAAACTAAAAACAAATCTAATAAATTATCTTGAGCAATCTTGAAGTCTTGAGCCATGCAATGCCTTGCTAGAGCCTTCTCTTCTATGTTCCTTCCTTGATGTGCAAAAAAGCCTTCTTTACTTTATGAACCTAGAATTTCTTGCAATAGCTAAGCAATGGCCTCCAAATATGGTACAAACCTGAAACTTATCTTAACAAACTAATTAGTACCATATAGCTCCTATTTGGTTTGTTATCATCAAAACTCTAAACAAATGGAGAGTGTAACCTTTTGGGCCAACAATTAGTAGGTGATTAGCTTCAACAAGATGATTTGGAAGCTTTCACATGTTGATTCAAGAGCCCGAGCGTCAAAGATCATATATAGCACTTGCTCGGTGGATCAAAGAGTTTTGGATCGAGTCAGCTTGGAGATTGCGCTCTATAAGAAGACATCGGTAGCATAGTTTAGTTTTGTGTTTAGATCCAAATTGTAAAGATTAGAATAGTATGATATGCTCAAGTTCACAACACACACGTTTCATGTTTTGAATATTGGTTTTCGGTTTTTCCGTTTTTGGTTTAACCGATCTTGGTTTCATGAATAGATAGATCAAAACAAGTTTACATGGTTTAATGTGTATTAAATTTGTTCTATATACATGCATGCTTCATCTTCTTAGACAAACTTAGTTTGATATTCTATTTCATGTGTTTTATGTTTTGGTATTTTTAACAAAACATATTTTGGAATTAATGACAAAAACATGGATATATATATGTTTCATGTATATAGGATTATATCCATATACATCATGCCTAAATGTTGTTTAATATCATGTTTTTGTATATGGATGAGTTTTGGACAAAATGTATTTTCTATTCAAAAATACAAGTTTTGGATTTTGGTAAAAATGATAAGACACAAAATGTTTTAGGATGTTTGTTATTTGTGATGAAATTTTTATCATAAGTTTATATTTCAAAATAAAATGATAAAACTATTTTTGTGTATTTTTACAAGTCTTTATGGATTTATTAGAATATCTTCTATCCTGTTTTTCTGACCCAGAATAGTGCCTGACAGGCCAGGTCAGTCGACCGCACGGTCGACCGAACCAAGGGCCGGTCGACCCAGCGGTCGACCGACGTGCACAGCCCTGTGAACGTCTGGCAGACACTCGGGACGGTCGACCGGCCGATCGACCGTACCAGAGAGCAGTGCTCTCTGTTCTTTTCGGTCGACCGGGCGGTCGACCGTCAGTTGCCAACGATCAAAATCCGACCGTTGGACGGTCGACCGTCCAGTCGACCGTTAGTTCATTTCTGGCAGTTTCTGCTGCCAACGGCTATATTTTTCTGGGGGCTATAAATACCCCATTGGAAAGAGTTTTTCTCTAAGATTTTTTGTGCGAATTTTTCCTTACTCTCTGGTGTTTTAACAGCAATCAAAAGAAGTTTTTGGACTTAAATTGAGCAATCTATTTGGTGTTTTTGCTAGGGTTTGGAAGATCAAAGAAAAGGGTTTTTGGGAAAAGTGTTTGATTGAACTTCTTCATCTTGGTTTCAGTTTTTCCCAAGGATTTTCTTTGTGATTTTGATTTCCATTCCATTGGTTTTCTCCATACTTGAGCTACATCTACTTTCTTATTCTATAGGATCTTTGTGTGGGAGAAAGAAATTGTTTGTGGTTGTTTGTTAGACCACCAAGTTGTAAACCCAATCTTTTCTTGGCTTTGTGCCTTTGGGTTGTATCCCTCAAGTTGTGAGGTAATCCTTGTATTGGTTTGTGCTAATCCCTCAAGTTGTGAGGTGATTATTGTTGGCTTGGAGTTGTGCCTCAAGGAGGAGGTTGTGTTTGTAAGGAGAGGAGTTGGGCACTCCTTGTAATTGTTATTGCCCCAAATCTTCGGTGGAGGTTCCCTTTGTGGGAGTCCCTTGTGGACAAGCTAGTGGACTTAAAATCCTTCTGTGTGAAGGCGGGGATGTAGAGCTGGGTGCTCAAACCTCGAAACATATCCTGTTGTTTGCGCTTGTTCCCTTGGCTCTTACTCTATCTCTCTCTTTACTTTGTGCCTTGCATCTTGACTGAGTTTTCCTGCACATAAAATTTGAATATTAGATCTGAGAATTAAGGGTGTGCGAGGTTCTCAATACTAATCTGCGGTAGCAAGGCTATGCGGGTCGTGATCCTCAGGGAGGGACTAGCGATGGAAGCGTTTGTAAGTTTTACTCTAAAAATTATTTATTTTTATTATTAGCAGTGGTATTTACAATGAAGTGGGGAGAAAAGAATTTGAGAGATGTGGAAGATATGGATCTAAAAAGAAAAGAAATAAAATAAAGAAAAACTTATAACACGTACAAACCTCTTTAACCTGCTTACCTTCGATCCGTGCGATGATTTACCTTTTCTTGGAAGACTTGCAAGTATGGCGTATAGGATGTAGATCGCCAAGGATTCTTCTTTGGCTAGGTAGTCTCAATGCAATTGGGTCTCATTGTTCACAAGGCATTAGAGAAAAAACGAATGAAGAAAACAAGAATACAGAGAAACAAAGAAACAAACAAGAGAAGAAGAACATAAAATAATAACAAAAACACACCTCAAGTGAATTTCATTAACAATGGAAGATAAGTGGGCTTACACCGCTGTCACCTCAGTACAAGCGTAGACTCCATCCTCCATGAAAGGTCCCTCCACTCTCAGTTACAAAATTTACAAAAGAAAAACGAAAATAAAATCTAACCTAGAAAGAAAACCTAAAAACCCTAGCTTTTGGCCCTTGGCTCTTCGCTCGACGCTTTCTGTGTTGCATCTGCAGGGGTATTTATAGGAGTTGGAAGATGTAGAGTCCTAGTACAACTCTCCCAAAAAATCTTATCTCCAGACTTGTGGCACTTATCCATAGAAGTTCAAATCAAATCTGTCCTGCAATTTATTATCCTGTTGATCGCCGAAATTGGATTATCTACAGACTGAATTGGAAAACATAAGAGTTGTAGGGCTTCAAGTCTTCTTTCTGGAGCATTTTGAATCATCGGATTTGAATACCTGTAGCAAAAGATATGATCTGAATACTAAAATGTGTACAGTCTGAATCCGAATTTATCTTTAAACTCTTCTCCTTTTATCTTTAGGATTGTCTTGCAAGCAACTAGGGTTGAGTAGAAGTCTATCCCTTCCCTCTTCTTTTAGTAATTGCAAATTTTGCACATGGGCTTGCAACTTTGACATTTGGTAATTGCAACTTTGCATTGGGCTTGGACATGGGCTTCTTTTGGGCTTCTGGGCTTCTTTTAAGGCGTTATTTCTTTATTTTTTATTACTCAAGGCCTGCACACAATAAATAATAAAATATTAGTAATAGTGCATAATTATAGGAATAAATATGAAAATGTGATGGTAAATGTCATGATAAAAATGCACTTTTCACTACCAATCACACCCTCACACTTATCTTTTTGCTCGTCCTCGAGTAAAAATCAAAGAGAAAAAGAAAAATTAATCTAACCTAACTCACTTTCGTAGGAATCACGGTTGCACTTAGCACGTGCAACAAGCCGTTAAACCTCTAGGTTACCCTAGAGGACGAGTGTTGTCTCGTGAGGGTTTTCAGCGGATTGCACCCACAAAATCCATAAAAAGAAAAATATTTGAATTATTATTGAAGAGACTAAGTAGTCTATAAGTTTTAGGATCCTCATTTTTATTCATTCTTTAAACTTAGTCTTAATAAAGTTAATTGTTTTCCATTTTAGGTAAGAATTAAAATTGAATTTCTAATATAGTCTTTTTCGTTACCAAAAATCATATGCATCCTTATGTTTTTACTAGGAATTCCTTAACTTGGACTCTCATGCCTCTTTATATATATATATATTTTTTTTTATTTTTTTAATATGTATAACGCATCTAATTTTCTTTCGTGTAAGCATCAAGGCTTCTTGAGGCCCTCATACCTAACTAATTGATTATTAGATGTGTTAATACATATATTATATTTCTTAGTCTTCTTAGGCTTTCTAATCCACCCATGTAACGAACTTAAAGTCGATGACTCCCAAACCGGTTGGCTTTAGGGCACCAGGTGAGAAAACACCCCGCGGACTCAAATTCGAGTGAACTAGGCCCCAAAACTAAGGACTTTATTTTATTTACTCACCTTTAGGCATGAATACTTATGCTTCTTGAGGCACATGTATCAGCTTAATTGGTGATTTTTTTCTTTTTTTTTTTCTTTCTTTTTTTTAATGAGGCACAAGGTCTTTGTCTTAGAATCCTAGATATGCATTTGGTATGCACATTTCATTAAGGTAAAAATCAAGACTAATTATTTATTCAATTTCTCCTCCTATACCTAAAATTTAAACAATTATTTATTTTGACCAAGTTTTTAGAAATCCTAATCATGATTTTCCTAATCCTTAAAACTAACTTAGGTTTCTTTCAAAAAATAAGTCAAAATACTGTCCTTTTTATAACATTTTTTTTAAATTTTTTTTTATTAGCAAATTTTGTTAGTATCTACTTATGTTAGTATGTTAGTAAAGCCCACCCCCACACTTATCTCATGCATTGTCCTCAATGTATGAATGAATGCATATATGCATGAAACAGAACAAGGGAAGGCGGAAGTTACCTTAGGGTGGTGGTTCCGGAGGTGGTCTAATTGGTCCACGAAATGCGACCCAATCTAGATAACATAATACTTCATGGAGGAACCCACCAAAAATTTTTCTTGTATAACCCACGAAAATGTATGTGTGATCATATTTTAAAATTTCCACCCCATCAAATTTCCAAATTCATAATAAATTTCAGAGTCAATTGTGTCAACCGCCTTGTCCCAAAATGGAGTGTGAAAAGATGGAATGATTGACTTGGACGTCGTAATTATGGGAACGAATACCGACTCAGGAAAGAAACTTAAATCAAGTAAGGGTTCAGGAGTCGGGCTAGGTTCAGGAAGTGGGTCCAAATCAATAAGCTGAAACTCAAGTTCACAATCAGTTTCCCACAATGGAATGTGACTCAATGTTGGTGATTCAAGTTCAGGAATGATAGATGTGGGAATCAAAACTGACTCTAAAAGATTACCTAAGTCGGGTAACAAAACAGGAGTCAATAATGATTCGGGAATTTGAACTTGATCACAGATTTGAGAATCTAGGTCACATATCTCATTGGGTTCAATTTCATAAAAATGAGAACTTGCCAATTTATCCATGGGACTTTCAAAATTACACAATTGGTCAAGTTCAATATGATCATCAATTATAGGTGACTCAATATCATGATGAATTGGAACAGGATCCAATGTTGACTCGGGAAAAGTGAAATCAGGTGGAGACACTGGAGTCATTATTGAATCAGAAAGTAAAATTGAATCATCAAGTGGGAGATCATGATCATATTCATGTTCAAGTTCTATTTCAGGAAAGGAAAAACTTGCCAAATTATCAACAATTGGAGTTTCAGCAAGTTCAAATGATGGCACTGAAGTAGAATCTTGTTGTCCAAAGCAACTTGGTTCGTCGGCTCTACGAGAGTGGTCAATGATATCAGAAATGGCCGATCGGTGAGAACGTAAAGATTGAACCATCATATCTATATCACGATCACGGGCTAATCTAGCCTGAGTCATGGCTGCAAGCATCCCTTCATAGTTGATAGGTGCATCGTGTTGTGATTGGACTTGAAAGGGTGAAGTGTAATCGTGATGAAATTGTGAGTCGGTGGACTCACGCATAATCATTTCTCCGATTGATGGTAATTGTTGCTTGGACTCATGCATACTTATCATTTCCCCGATAGATGGTAGTCTATTCTGACTGGGTGGATCTAAGTATGACTCATTGAAAGAATGTGGACTGGGTGGAGACTGAGGACAAGTCGGTTGAAAATTGGACTCGGGGGACTCGAAACCCCATGAACTCTGTGACGAGTTGAAAGTATGAAAATCATGGTCATAGATGGGGGGTATGGGTTATAATTATTCGGATAAGACCATTCCGGCACACTAGATTGGTCAAAGTTATGATATGCCGGGTTGGTAATATCCGAAAAATAGTTAGGTGTGTAATATGGATTAAAGTTGGAAAAATTATTATTATATGCCATATCACACCAACACAAACAAACAAACAAATAAACAAACAAAAAGAAAAAATTCTATCCTAAGTTAGGGTAGACCTATGACCTAGACGACTCCTAACTGGTTAGACTGTCCACGGGAGGTCGGGTGCAGACTTTGACCACAAGTTAATCAGCCAGGTCAGGGCAAGAGTGGTGGGAGGTTTTCCGTCAAAGACGTTCCTTAATTAAATAACCACCAATCTTCGGGCTTTCGGCCCTCAATCCCCTTCCTAAACACTGATTTGGCAAGAGTCAACTTCCAGCACTGTTCCCCTTAGGATAATTTCCTATTGAGTCCGAGATGTCCCTAGGGCCAACGTCTACTCTTTTTTAGTTAGGCTTGGGTTAGTGAGTGCTTGGGATATGATTTTTGGGCTAAGGAAGGGTGATGAAATTCCCACCTTATCTTGTTAATGGGTTATGCCCTTAAGATGAATTAGTGCAAGTGTACAAGATAAATAGATAAGATTCACTCAAAGCAGAAAATCAACCAAGAGATGAGTCCTATTCTACATGCAATGCGTACGTACCTTGCTTCTCCAGCACTCTTCAACAGTAAAAATAAATATATTGAAAAGACACGTGCCTAATATGCAAACGTTTAATCAATTTTTATTTTTAACAACAAATAATTTACTGTTGAATTATTAGCAATTTACAGGTATATCACAGAACAAAACAGAATAGAGCAGTAAACAGAATTTACAATTTGCAGCAACCTGCAAAAAGATCAATCAGTAGTTCTCTACTGTTGCCGCGTTTCCGCGGCAAAACAGTAGGTTCTGGTGCTCTGCCTTCGAGGGCAGAGGCACAGAATAGCAATATGTCCACTGCTGCTGCTATGTTTCTATTTCCTGTTCTCCAAACCTGCAAACAGAAAAGAATAAAGAATTAGTTAAAAATTAAATTTTTGTTTTAGAGATAAACTTACCGTCCCTCCCTGGCAACGGCGCCAATTTGTTGACTGAGTTTTCCTGCACACAAAATTTGAATATTAGATCTGAGAATTAAGGGTGTGCGAGGTTCTCAATACTAATCCGCGGTAGCAAGGCTATGCGGGTCGTGATCCTCAGGGAGGGACTAGCGATGGAAGCGTTTGTAAGTTTTACTCTAAAAATTATTTATTTTTATTATTAGCAGTGGTATTTACAATGAAGTGGGGAGAAAAGAATTTGAGAGATGTGGAAGATATGGATCTAAAAAGAAAAGAAATAAAATAAAAAAAACTTATAACACGTACAAACCTCTTTAACCTGCTTACCTTCGATCCGTGCGATGATTTACCTTTTCTTGGAAGACTTGCAAGTATGGCGTATAGGATGTCGATCGCCATAAGCCATCAAGGATTCTTCTTGGCTAGGTAGTCTCAATGCAATTGGGTCTCATTGTTCACAAGGCATTAGAGAAAAAACGAATGAAGAAAACAAGAATACAGAGAAACAAAGAAACAAACAAGAGAAGAAGAACATAAAATAATAACAAAAACACACCTCAAGTGAATTTCATTAACAATGGAAGATAAGTGGGCTTACACCGCTGTCACCTCAGTACAAGCGTAGACTCCATCCTCCATGAAAGGTCCCTCCACTCTCAGTTACAAAATTTACAAAAGAAAAACGAAAATAAAATCTAACCTAGAAAGAAAACCTAAAAACCCTAGCTTTTGGCCCTTGGCTCTTCGCTCGACGCTTTCTGTGTTGCATCTGCAGGGGTATTTATAGGAGTTGGAAGATGTAGAGTCCTAGTACAACTCTCCCAAAAAATCTTATCTCCAGACTTGTGGCACTTATCCATAGAAGTTCAAATCAAATCTGTCCTGCAATTTATTATCCTGTTGATCGCCGAAATTGGATTATCTACAGACTGAATTGGAAAACATAAGAGTTGTAGGGCTTCAAGTCTTCTTTCTGGAGCATTTTGAATCATCGGATTTGAATACCTGTAGCAAAAGATATGATCTGAATACTAAAATGTGTACAGTCTGAATCCGAATTTATCTTTAAACTCTTCTCCTTTTATCTTTAGGATTGTCTTGCAAGCAACTAGGGTTGAGTAGAAGTCTATCCCTTCCCTCTTCTTTAGTAATTGCAAATTTTGCACATGGGCTTGCAACTTTGACATTTGGTAATTGCAACTTTGCATTGGGCTTGGACATGGGCTTCTTTTGGGCTTCTGGGCTTCTTTTAAGGCGTTATTTCTTTATTTTTTATTACTCAAGGCCTGCACACAATAAATAATAAAATATTAGTAATAGTGCATAATTATAGGAATAAATATGAAAATTTGATGGTAAATGTCATGATAAAAATGCACTTTTCACTACCAATCACATCTATTCATATTGTTCATTCATAATTATTTGCTTGGCTTGTTTGAGTGTGCATCTCTTGTTAATTGCTATTAGTTTTTAAATTCCGCATTAAGTTGACTAGATTAGCATTATCACCTATTCACCCCCCCTCTAGGTGATTTCAATTGGTATCAGAGCTTCCGCTCCTGATATTTAGGTTTAACCACCTAGGAGTGAGATCTTGGTTTGCTAATCTTCATTTGCATTTTCATTTTGCACACATATAGTTGCACTCATAGATAGCCCTCCTATGTTTGACTTTTTTAGACTTGATGTTTGGAAGGCCAATATGAGTAGTCACTTAAAAAGCCTAGGACATCTAGTTTATCAAGCCACCACTCATGAATCCTACCCAAATCATAGCAAGCATAAAAAGGCAAATGCATTAGCACTTAGAACACTTAGAGTATCTCTTAATGAAGATCTTTTACCGGTGTTTGATCATTATGATTCGGCTTTTGCAGTTTGGAGCATATTGACTTCTCCCGAGCTACCAAGGATCATCAACAAGTTGAGAAGATCTAGGAGAGACATGTCCGACAAGCATTGCCTCATGGTCCAAGGGAAAGACTCCCTTGAGGTACAATCGGATTTTCAACTAGATGATAGCTCTAGTTCATATTACTATGGATGCTTAGAAGTTCAAACTTTAAATGTAGAACTTACCTTTAAGCTTGAAAATTTTATGGAAAAACATAATCTTTTGAAAAAGAATAATCTTGAATTAAAAGAAGAAATGAAGGATTTGTGCTCAACTTTTGAATCGGTTTTGCAAGAGAAGGAAGAGATTACTAGTGAACGTGACTCACTAAGATCTCAACTAGACCTTGCCCTAAAAGAGATTGATGCTTTGAAAAATAAAAATGATTGTGATGATGTTGTGAAAAACAATGAGGTTTTATCTTCTAAATTAGATTTTGTTTTAAAAGATAACCTTGTTTTGAAAAGTGAAATTGATTTCATTACAAAAGAATTGAATTAGTTTTTAAGAAAAATGAATCTTTACAAATTGATATAGATTCTCATGTTTGCCATGCTAGTGTAGCTTCTTCTTCTAGCACACCTTTTACATGCTCCACTTTATCTTCAAGTATTGAAAAAGATATAAATGTTTTGAAAAAAAGTGTTGAATGTTTGGGCTCCACTTTGAGCCAATGTACTTTGAATCATACACGCTTGGAAACCTTGGTTCGCAAGAAACAAGTTCCATCTTTACATGTACACCCATCACGGCATACACATGCTCATCACGGACACAACCATAACATGTATGCTCATCTGTACACGTGTACACATTGTGGTCGAAAAGGCCACCTTGCTAGATTTTGCTATGATCGTTTACATGTTGAAAATTTAGCAAATAATCTTGTTTGGGTTAGGAAAGATACTAACCCCTATGGACCCAAAAGAAAATGGGTACCAAAGACCACCCCTCATATATTTGATGTAGGTGTGGGCTCTCGCATCACATGAGAGTGGCGGTGCCCTGGAGTGGATGCGTTCCGTGCTTAAGAGAAAACAAATTTGGATGCATCACTTTCAAGGGGAGTTTGGTGGAGAGGACCACCATTGGTTTGGAGAACTAGAGAGGTGCCTTCATCGGTTTTGGTATCGATCTCTAACTCCCGTTTTTATTATGCATGTGTTTCATGTTCATCAATTTATAGCATGCCATGGTTTATTATTCATTATGCTTATGTCATGTTGATTAGATTAGTGTTATACATGTTTAGTTACTTGAGACACCCATGTTTTATATGGATCTATATTTAGTGTTCTCACCTTATTTAAACTAATATGTATGCTCTAGATCTAATGCACATGCATATACATAATGATCATATGAGTGTTTATGATGTTTTGTTTTATTGAATCATATTTTGATTAGTATGTTAAATGCCATGTCTTAGACCATTGACATGCATGTATAGCTTATGAGATCACCCATGTTTATATGGACCCATATGTTGTGCTCTCACCATTTGTTTAGCTATTATGCACATCATAGCTCTAATAGCATGTGGATTTACTTCATGATCATTTTTATGATTATCATGTTGATTTATGTCTAGTTTTATGCTTCTTGATTTGAATATATATTTAGATGTTAGTTTTCATGAAAACTAGGATTTATACTTGTACATAGAATGGGCCACAAGTAACTCTTTTTATGTTTGTGCTTGAATGCCTATTTGTACCCATTAGATGTGCTAGTATAGTCTAGTTTTGATGATTCATGCATTCTAACTTGTATTCCTCATTTTGAATTTATTTCTATGATCATGTGTTTTAACTTCATGTATATGTCTATCTTGTCCAAACTATTGATTATACATGTACATCCTTTGAGCCACGCGCCTTCATGCATATACTTTTGTGGACTCATTATGTTTAGGATATGTATGTATACTTTAGTTTGTACATGACATACATATGCCTTGAAGTTTAAATTGTTTTGATGATTTTCATGTTTTTAGGTAATTTCAATTTGTAATGAAAATCTAGTTTCTCATGTTTTTATGTTTTTAAGGAATTTCACATGAGCTAAATTGAATATTTCATGATTGTGTGTTTCACATTACACTTGCTCACTCACTTTATTAATTTACTCATGATTTGTTTTCATGAGACTATGATATGGGCTTTATGGACTTGAGTGTTTAGTGATCATGTGATTTACAAGTGTTTCATGAAAAACAATCTTGTTTTATTCCTTACTTGAAGGATTTCGTACTAGTTTAAAAGTTTTTCCTATAACTAGTTCGTATTCTTCACTATGGTAGAGTTTTTCAAACATACTACATTTTCAAACTTATTTTTGAAAACCCCTACCTTCTAAGGGCGGTTGGATGGGCGATCATGCTCATGTATGCTTTATAGTGAAAATTATTTCAAACTTGAACATGATTGGGAGGATAGGAATATGAGATATACACTTGATCTTATTGTTGTTTCAATTGGTATCATTGAATTCTTTCAATTGGTATCAATCTTGACATTTCTTGTGTACTCATATATTTTTATGTATGTATGCTTGCATTTCAAAGAATATCAATTTCAATTGGTATCTACTTTTCATACATATATATGTTTTATTTGTGCTTATTATATCCCTATATCTTTAAGCACAAGATTTTGTTTATGCTAAGCTTGAGCTTCAACTTTGTTTCAATTGATTCAATTTTCAATTGGTATCTTATTTCAAGCTTATGCATGTGTTTTGTTGGTATTTCATAAAGGGGAGAAAATCTTATATTTCATCTTTCAATTGGTATTTTGTTTCCCTCTCCCACACTTTATGATTAAAATTTTTTTAAGGCATATGATATCAAAATCAAATTTGTTTATATACTTAAAAAGAATAATAATTTCAATTGGTATTAAGATTTATGTTTGGAAATTCAAAATTGTAATGTTTAATTTCAATTGATATCAAAATTGTTTATTTACAATTGGGACAGTTTCACTTTTAAATCGGTATCAATATGCACTTCCTTGACACATTTTTAATTGATATCATATTTGAGTTTAGACAAAAAGGGGAAGAACATCCCTTGATTGATTTTTTTTAAAAAAAAAAGGAAGAGAAGAATATGTTTTTATTAGTTTTGTTTTGTTTTTAACCCCTTTGTTGATGATTGACAAAAAGGGGAGAAGAATTTGAGTTTATAGGCATGTTTATATGCATGTTTTATGTTTTTATTAAGTTCAATTGGTATCCAAAGCATTATTTAAAGTACATGTTTAGTTTTGATATCAAGAGCTTGTAAAAGAGATCATTAGTTTTGTTTTGCATATATTTAGTTTAATTGGTATCTAGAGCATGTTTATTTGTTTAGTTTAATTGGTATCTAGAGCATGTTTATTTGTTTTTGAAAATTTCATTGGTATTTTTCATTGGTATCTAGAGCCATTTATTATTTTATGCATATCTATGCATGTTTCATGTTTAGTATTCATTGCATATATTTGTTGTTTATCCCTATGCATGAGTTAAGGGGGAGCTTCTTTGAACTTAACTTTAATCCATGCATATATAACTCCATGAGTTTTGTCATCATCAAAAAGGGGGAGATTGTTGGCCCAAAGGCCTTCCACTCTAGTTTTGATGATGATTAACTCATGTAGTTATGTGTACTAATAATCTTGTGTTATTTAGTTTCAGATCATTAATCAAGTTATTAGTAGGTGATTAGCTTCAACAAGATGATTTGGAAGCTTTCACATGTTGATTCAAGAGCCCGAGCGTCAAAGATCATATATAGCACTTGCTCGGTGGATCAAAGAGTTTTGGATCGAGTCGGCTTAGAGATTGCGCTCTACAAGAAGACATCGGTACCATAGTTTAGTTTTGTGTTTAGATCCAAATTGTAAAGATTAGAATAGTATGATATGCTCAAGTTCATAACACACATGTTTCATGTTTTGAATATTGGTTTTCGGTTTTTCCGTTTTTGGTTTAACCGATCTTGGTTTCATGAATAGATAGATCAAAACAAGTTTACATGGTTTAATGTATATTAGATTTGTTCTATATACATGCATGCTTCATCTTCTTAGACAAACTTAGTTTGATAGTCTATTTCATGTGTTTTATGTTTTGGTATTTTTAACAAAACATATTTTGGAATTAATGACAAAAACATGGATATATATATATGTTTCTTGTATATAGGATTATATCCATATACATCATGCCTAAATGTTGTTTAATATCATGTTTTTGTATTTGGATGAGTTTTGGACAAAATGTATTTTCTATTCAAAAATACAAGTTTTGAATTTTGGTAAAAATGATAAGACACAAAAATGTTTCAGGATGTTTGTTATTTGTGATGAAACTTTTATCACAAGTTTATATTTCAAAATAAAATGATAAAACTATTTTTGTGTATTTTTACAAGTCTTTATGGATTTATTAGAATATCTTCTATCCTGTTTTTCTGATCTAGAATAGTGCCTGACAGGCCAGGTCGGTCGACCGCACGGTCGACCGAACCAAGGGCCGGTCGACCCAGCGGTCGACCGACGTGCACAGCCCTGTGCACGTCTGGCAGACACTCGGGACGGTCGACCGGCCGGTCGACCGTACCAGAGAGCAGTGCTCTCTGTTCTTTTCGGTCGATCGGGCGGTCGACCGTCAGTTGCCAACGATCAAAATCCGACCGTTGGACGGTCGACCGTCCAGTCGACCGTTAGTTCATTTCTGGCAGTTTCTGCTGCCAACGGCTATATTTTTCTGGGGGCTATAAATACCCCATTGGAAAGAGTTTTTCTCTAAGATTTTTTGTGCGAATTTTTCCTTACTCTCTGGTGTTTTCACAGCAATCAAAAGAAGTTTTTGGACTTAAATTGAACAATCTATTTGGTGTTTTTGCTAGGGTTTGGAAGATCAAAGAAAAGGATTTTTGGGAAAAGTGTTTGATTGAACTTCTTCATCTTGGTTTCAGTTTTTCCCAAGGATTTTATTTGTGATTTTGATTTTCATTCTATTGGTTTTCTCCACACTTGAGCTACATCTACTTTCTTATTCTATAGATTCTTTGTGTGGGAGAAAGAAATTGTTTGTGGTTGTTTGTTAGACCACCAAGTTGTAACCCAATCTTTTCTTGGCTTTGTGCCATTGGGTTGTATCCCTCAAGTTGTGAGGTGATCCTTGTATTGGTTTGTGCTAATCCCTCAAGTTGTGAGGTGATTGTTGTTGGCTTGGAGTTGTGCCTCAAGGAGGAGGTTGTGTTTGTAAGGAGAGGAGTTGGGTACTCCTTGTAATTGTTATTGCGCCAAATCCTCGGTGGAGATTCCCTTTGTGGGAGTCCTTTGTGGACAAGCTAGTGGACTTAAAATCCTTCTGTGTGAAGGCGGGGATGTAGAGCTGGGTGCTCGAACCTCGAAACATATCCTGTTGTTTGCGCTTGTTCCCTTGGCTCTTACTCTATCTCTCTCTCTCTCTCTTTACTTTGTGCCTTGTATCTATTCATATTGTTCATTCATAATTATTTGCTTGGCTTGTTTGAGTGTGCATCTCTTGTTAATTGCTATTAGTTTTTAAATTCCGCATTAAGTTGACTAGATTAGCATTATCACCTATTCACCCCCCTCTAGGTGATTTCACATACCTCCTTTTTACCTTATGGAGCCTTTTTATCACATGTGTTTCGGAAATTTCACATAGATCTTACTTCCGAAACGAGTGTTGTCAAGGTTTTTGAGCCTTTTGATCGTGTCGTACTTCATCGAATGAAACTTCACGATTTTCCTCAACCTCCACCACAACCTCCCTCTCCTACTCCATAAAGTTCAACTCAAGCTCCTTCTTCCTCTACTCAACCTCCTTTCACTAAACCCCCTTCATCTCAACCACCTCCTTCATATCTCGATGCCTTCTATAACTCTCTTTTTGTTGAAATAGAGTCTCTACACGCCAAACAACAATTCATTCAAGACTCTCAGAATGCATTACTATCAAATCAATCTTTACTGATGGACCATCTTATGAGTATGCAACAGAAGATGGACTCTTTTGCATCAACTCAAAAGGAAATTCTGGATATCCTCAAGACCAATTTTTCACCACCTCCTCCTCCCGGATCCGACATTTGATGCTTATGGAGTTGGCTTTGCTATATGTTCTGTTTTTGGCATTTCTTGCCTCTTTTGTATTTTTTTGGTTAAGACTCTTTTATTTTTTATTGTACTTGATATTTTCTATTTTATTCTGAAAACAATGATTGTTAATGTATCTTTTTATGATCTATGCTATTTCTCTTTTTGTTAATGACAAAGGGGGAGAAAATTCTGTGTTACTAAGAAAATTCTATGTGTTGATATATGTGTATTGTGATATGACAATGGATATATGGATATATGGATATATGAATATTTGGCTATATTGCAACTCATGCAGGGAACACTTAACGCTTGTTATATGAAAATATTTTTATATTTTATGCAGGGGATGTTGGCCCAAAGGCCCGTCACTCTAGTTTTGATGATGATCAACTCATGTAGTTATAGTACTAATGATCTTGTGTTTAATTGTTTCAGATTTGTGATCAAGATCTTAGTTGGCGTGTAGCTTCAACAAAGGATTTAAAGTCAAGTTTTGGAGCTAGCACGTTTTGAATCAAGAGCTTGTGCATCAAGACCAATCAAGTACTCAAGAGGAGTCTAGCTCTTTGGATCGTGTTTGGACCAAGTCAAGAAGGAAAAGAAGACTTCAAGTGAAGACTTCAAGATCAAGACTTGAGTCTAGGTTTGTTTTTATAAGATTTTGTTTTTAGTTAAAATGTAAAGGATAGAATAGTTGGTTGATTGCTCAAGTATATCTTATACACACACTCTTGATTTAGATGAGTTTTCATATAAGAGTTTTTACTTTGGAAAAATACAAAAGAAGTTTTCATTTTGGAAAAATACCGGTTTGATTTTTGGTATTCAAAGTTTACATGTCTTTAATCAAAACCATGTTTAGTGCTTATTGTTAAAAACATAGATATTTCATCACGTATGTGTAGTGGATCATATCCATACACTCTATGCTTTCCAAGTGTTTAAAATATCTTGTTTTTGTATTTGGAGAAGTTTTGGAAAAACCAATTTTGAAAAAATACAGTTTTTGTTTTTAGCCAAAATTTCTAAGTTACAAAAATAGTTCAAATTGTTTGTAATATGTCTTGATTTTACTCAAACATGTTTGTATATTAAAGTATTACATTGAAACTATTTTTGTAGATTTTTGGTGATTTTATGGGATTTTGTTTGAGTCAAAATTCCCAAGTTTTAAATCCCTAATACAAGCCTGCCAGGCTCTGGCGGTTGACCGACCTGTCGACCGAACCAGGAGCCGTTTACCGGAACGTGCACAGACGTGCATAGGATAGGCCGGTCGACCGCACGGTCGACCGCCAGAGAGTGTTTGCTCTCTGGAAATGGCCCCGGTCGAGCGGGCGGTCGATCAGCAGAGAGCACAACTCTCTGTATCCTTGCCACGGTCGACCGCTGGCACAACGGTCAGAAATCTGACCGTTGGCCGGTCGACCGGGTGGTCGACCGGCAGGCCAATCTGGCTCCCAACGGCTAGTTTTTCTAGCCCTATAAATTTGAGTTTTTGGGGGCTGTTTTCCACAAGATTTTTAAGTGGGTTTTGCACCAGTTTTTCCTACTCTTTCAAGAGTTTTTTCTCCAATTGTATTTGAGCCAAATACTTCCATTCAAAAGGAGAGTTTATCAAGAGTTTTTTCAAAGTGATTTCTTTGAGTTTTTCATCACACATTCCATCCTTGCTTTTCTCACAAACACTTGAGCTATCCATTGACATATTCATCATGTAGGAGTGTTATTGTGAGAGTGTTTATTGGTGATCAAAGTGTTTAGATCACCAAGAGATCTTTCTTGTACTTTGAGGAGGCGGACTTGGGGTTCGCGGTGTTTCGAGTTCGTGTGTGAACTCGGTGTTTGAGGTGCGACCTCGACGAGCTAGTGAGCTTCCGGTGTGTTCTTGCGGGAACAAGAGAGGGACTAGAGAGTCCAAAGAGCTTGTAGGTGTTGCGGCACCAAGTGATCCGGTGGGATCGATTTTAGTGGAAATCCTTCATAGTGTTGAAGGCGGGAACGTAGAGCAAGTATGCTCGAACCTCGAAACAAATCTCCCGTGTTTGCGATTGCTCTCTCTATCTCTTACTTGTCTTTATATCTTGCATGCTAATATTGTCTTTATCTTTATATACTTGATATATTGTGTGCTCAATTATTATATGCTTGGAGTTTATTTGCTAACACTTGTATTCAACCAAGAGAGCTAACGCGGCACCTCAACTCTTATTTAGAGGAATCTTGAGGAGTTAGTCCAGAGCCCTTCACGGGGAATCTGGCTACACTCTTGTGTTATACGTGGTATTTAGTTTAAGAAGTTTAATAAGCTTTTAATTCCACATTAATTGACCATTAGATTAGCTAATCACCTATTCACCCCCTCAAGGTGATTTACAATTGGTATCAGAGCCACGTGCTCTTGATTTGGGTCTTACAACCTAGAGTTAAAGATCCTCATTTATAGCTAATCACAATATTTGTACACACACCATGGATTTCATGTCACCTCCCACCTTTGACATTCTTAACATCCAAACTTGGAAGGTTAAGATGTCTTTGTACCTCAAAGCCTTAGGGATTCATGTTTATTTTGCCACTATTAAAGATTCTTATTGTTTAAATGGCAAAAATATTGAGGCTAATACAAAAGCCCTACATACTTTAAGATCTACCCTAAACGATGATTATTTATCTAGGGTTGCTAATCTTGACTCGGCTTTTGTAGTTTGGAACACCATTCTCTCCCTTGGCGAAAAAGAACAATATTATGCGGGGAGCGACTCGGATGTTGAAAGTGACGCTTCCAACGTATGCTACATGGTCCAAGGGGATAACCCCCTTGAGGTAAACATGGAATCCGAGCTAGATGAAGATGTTGACTTGTCTTATGATGAGCTTACTTCATTTTGTCAACAACTAATTGAAAAGTATGACATGCTTAGAAAAGATAATAAGAAAATGAAAAACAAATTTGATTGCATGTTAAAAGAAAATGATTCCTTTAAACAAAAAGTTGCATGCATTGAAAAAGAAAATGAAAATTTGAAAAATGAAAATATTTCCTTGCCTTTTAAATTAAATGATCTTTGTGAAGGAAATACTTCATTGAAAAATAAAATTGTTTTGGTGGAAAAACAAAAGGAAGTTACTTTGCAAGAAAACAACTCTTTAAAAAGAAAAATTGTTGAAAAAGAAAAGTTAATGTTTCTAAAAAGAAAAAGATTGTTGATCATGCTCTTCATGCCACAACCATTGATAAAAATGAAGTTAAAATTTTGAAAAATAAAATAAATTATTTGAGCTCAACTTTGAGCACATGTGCATTTAATTATAAGAGATTGGAATCCTTGTTTCAAAAGAAACAAGTTCCCCATATTCATGCACAACACCCACATCATGCATATGCACATTTTTCACGTCATGACCACACCCACACTCATATGCATCCTAAAGTGTACAAAGGTACACATTGTGGCCTCAAAGGCCATTTAACAAAGTTTTATTTTGATAAGATGCATCATATTAATTTTGCTAATAAAAATGTTTGGGTTCCTTACAAAGCTAACCCTCAAGGACCCAAAAGAAAATGGGTACTAAAAATCCCCACCTTTTATATTTGATGTAGGTGCGGGCTCTCACACGACATGAGAGAGTTGGTGCCTTGATGGTGGATGCACATGGACTTGATGGACATACATTTGATGCACCGCTATCAAGGAAGTTTGGTGGGATAACCACCATGTTTTAGAGAATTAGAGCATAGTTCTTTGGTTTGGTAACTATTTTTAAAACTCCTAAGTTTATTTACATGCTTTTTCATATATGATATTTTAGCATGTTCATATTTTATTTGTTTAGTGCTTCATGTGGTAAATACTAGTTTAGATGTAGTTTTTGTCAAAACTTGGATATATACATGTATAAGTAGTGAGCAACATTTGATTCATATACGTTTGCATTTCATTGTTCATTTGTACTCATTATATGCACATGTATAGCCTAGTTTTGATGATTTCATCATTTACACTTATTTTGCCAATTTTCATATTTTACTTCATGTATATGTAGTTTGTATTCAAATCTAATGAATATACATGTATGTCTCTTGAGTCTCTTGCCTTCATGCAAATCATATCAGACACTCTTTTATGTTTGAGATATGTATGCATATTATTAGTTTTGGACAAAAACATACATATACTTAGAAGTTTGTTTTTAAGATGAAAAATGAATTTTTATGATTTTCATTTTTATATGAAAAATGAATTTTCATGAATTGTTTATTTTTAGCTTTATTGACTAATTTTCATGAATATACTATATTCACATGTTGTTTGTACACTCACATTTAATTTGTTTTCTCATGACTATGTTGTCATGAGTCTTTTTGAGCTATAGAGATTTTGAGTGTCAACCTTTATGTATTTAGCATGTTTCATGATATACATGTGATTTGGTTTCATGTTTTGAAGGATTTTTAATTAGTTTTTAAAAATTATTTTAACTAGTTATTGTTCTTCATTTGGTAGTGATTTTCAATGCTAAAAATATTTTCAAACACCTATTTTTGAAAACCCCTTCCAACACCGTTATGGGAGGACGGATGGGCGAGTATGCCTTGTAAGTTTTATTGAAAAATCATTTATCTTGAGCATATAAAGGGTGATAGTTATGAGTTTTATACTTGATTTACATTGTTATTTTCAATTAGTATCTCAATTGATATTTATTTTGTATATACTCATATTTCGTTTTCTATATGTGTATGCTTCATAATTTCTATAATATCAATTCCTATTGGTATTGTCTTTTCCATACATATATTTATACTTGATTCATAAGATATTTACATATTTAAAGCACAAAGTATGTTTATGCTAAGCTTAACTCAAATCTTAATTTTCAATTGATTTCTCAATTGATTTTTTTATAAGCTTATGCATTATCTTCAATTGGTATTTCTTTTACAATTAGTATTTTTTATGATATCAAAATGTACAACATGTTTCAATTGGTATCTATTGATCTATTTATTTCAATTGGTATCCTTAAAAATTTATATTGATATTAAGATATAAAATACCTTCTTTCATTGGTATCAAGATTACAATTTGTATCAAAATTTTTGTGTTATTTCAATTGATAAAATGTTTCAATTACAATTAAAATTCAAAATTTGTAATGTTTATTTACAATTGATATCTTAAAAATTTGATTCACTAAGATATCTCAAAATTTGTTTTATTGAGAAAATTTAAAATGTTTTGATTTATATTGCCTATATGCAAGGGGAGCTTAACATCTCTTCTACATATAGATTCATGTTGAGCGTATCTTATATTGAGGAGCTTGACAACTCTTCTTTATGCGATACACGTATGTAGGCGGAACTTCACATCTCCTCTTTTGCATTGCATATTATGTGTTATGTGAATTAGGGCTTGTCATCCCTTCTTCATATAATGCATGTATGTAGGGAAGCTAACTTAGCGTCTTCCTCTTCATGAATATATATCGCATATAACTCTTTATTGATTGATTTGAGTTCACCTCTTTGAGAGGGAGAACATTGTTTTTGTGTTTACTTTAACGCCTTTGTTGATGATTGACAAAAAAGGGGAGAAGTATTTTAGTATATATGCATGTTTTTCTTGCTTTATTTATAAAGGGGGAGAAGGATTTATGTTTATGCATATATGTTTTGTTTGGCAAATAGGAGAAATAGAATTTGATGTGTTTTATGCTTTATTGGCATGTTTATCTCCTTGTATTTGCATACATGTTTATGAGCTTTCATTGCATATTTATTTATTTATTGTTATGCATGAGTTAAGGGGGAGCTTCTTTGAAGCTTTACTTTAATCCATGCATATATAACTTCATGAGTTTTATCATCATCAAAAAGGGGGAGATTGTTGGCCCAGAGGCCTTCCACTCTAGTTTTGATGATGATCAACTCATGTAGTTATAGTACTAATGATCTTATATTTAATTAGTTTCAGATTTGTGATCAAGATCTTAGTTGGTGTGTAGCTTCAACAAAGGATTTAAAGTCAAGTTTTGGAGCTAGCACGTTTTGATTCAAGAGCTTGTGCATCAAGACCACATCAAGTACTCAAGAGGAGTCTAGCTCTCTGGATCGTGTTTGGACCAAGTCAAGAAGGAAAAGAAGACTTCAAGTGAAGACTTCAAGATCAAGACTTGAGTTTAGGTTTGTTTTTATAAGATTTTATTTTTAGTTAAAATGTAAATGATAGAATAGTTGGTGGATTGTTCAAGTATATCTTACACACACACACTTTTGATTTAGATGAGTTTTCATATAAAAGTTTTTACTTTGGAAAAATACAAAAGAAGTTTTCATTTTGGAAAAATACCGGTTTGGTTTTTGATATTCAAAGTTTACATGTCTTTAAACAAAATCATGTTTAATGCTTATTGTCAAAAATATAGATATTTCATCATGTATGTGTAGTGGATCATATCCATACACTCTATGCTTTCAAAGTGTTTAAAATATCTTTTTTTTGTATTTGGAGAAGTTTTGGAAAAACTAATTTTGGAAAAATACAGTTTTTGTTTTTAGCCAAAATTTCTAAGTTACAAAAATAGTTCAAATTGTTTGTAATATGTCTTGATTTTACTCAAACATGTTTGTATATCAAAGTATTACATTAAAACTATTTTTGTAGATTTTTGGTGATTTTATGGGATTTTATTTGAGTCAAAATTTCCAAGTTTTAAATCCCTAATATAAGCCTGGCAGGCTCTGGCGGTCGACCGACCGGTCGACCGGACCAGGAGCCGGTCGACCGGAACAGTCGACTGACGTACACAGGATAGGCCGGTCGACCTCACGGTTGACCGCCAAAGAGTGTTTGCTCTCTGAAAATGGCCCCGGTCGACCGGGCGGTCGACCGGCAGAGAGCACAGCTCTCTGTATCCTTGCCACGGTCGACCGGCCGGTCGACCGCTGGCACAACGGTCAGAAATCTGACCGTTGGTCGGTCGACCGGGCGGTCGACCGACAGGCCAACCTGGCTCCCAACGGCTAGTTTTTCTAACCCTATAAATTGGGGTTTTTGGGGGCTGTTTTTCACAAGATTTTCCAGTGGGTTTTGCACCAGTTTTTCCTACTCTTTCAAGAGTTTTTTCTCCACTTGTATTTAAGCCAAATACTTCCATTCAAAAGGAGAGTTTATCAAGAGTTTTTTCAAAGTGATTTCTTTTAGTTTTTAATCACACATTCCATCCTTACTTTTCTCACAAACACTTGAGCTATCCAATGACATATTCATCCTGTAGGAGTGTTATTGTGAGAGTATTTATTGGTGATCAAAGTGTTTAGATCACCAAGAGATCTTTCTTATACTTTGAGGAGGCGGACTTGCGGGTTCGCGGTGTTTCGAGTTCGTGTGTGAACTCGGTGTTTGAGGTGCGGCCTCAGTGAGCTAGTGAGCTTGCGGTGTGTTCTTGCGGGAACAAGAGAGGGACTAGAGAGTCCAAAGAGCTTGTAGGTGTTGCGGCACCAAGTGATCCGGTGGGATCGATTTTAGTGGAAATCCTTCATAGTGTTGAAGGCGGGGACGTAGAGCAAGTATGCTCGAACCTCGAAACAAATCTCCCGTGTTTGCGATTGCTCTCTCTATCTCTTACTTGTCTTTTTATCTTGCATGCTAATATTGTCTTTATCTTTATATGCTTGATATATTGTGTGCTCAATTATTATATGCTTGGGGTTTGTTTGCTAACACTTGTATTCAACCAAGAGAGCCAACGACGCACCTCAACTTTTATTTAAAAGAATCTTGAGGAGTTAGTCCAGAGCCCTTCACGGGGAATCTGGCTACACTCTTGTGTTATACGTGGTATTTAGTTTAAGAAGTTTAATAAGTTTTTAATTCCACATTAATTGACCATTAGATTAGCTCATCACCTATTCACCCCCTCAAGGTGATTTAAAATTGGTATCAGAGCCCGGTCGACCGCCAACGGTCAAAAATCCGACTGTTGGAGCCTCGGTCGACCGGCCCGGTCGACCGCAGCCTGGAACAGAGAGCAGAGCTCTCTGCCGGTCGACCGACCCGATCGATCGGGGCTTTCCAGAGAGCAGAAGCTCTCTGGCGGTCGACCGACTCGGTCGACCGACTCCTAGCTCGGTCGATCGACCCGGTCGACCGGCAGAAGCCAGGGCAGGACTAATATAGGGATTGAAATGTTGACTATTTATCTTAAATAAAATCTCATAAAATCTCTAAAAATTCACAAAAATAGGTTCTTATATTATCTTTGATATATAAACTTGTTTGAGTAAAAAACAAACCAAGTTATAAACATTTTGAACTCTTTTTGTGTTATGAAAATTTTGTCGAAAATCAAAAATCGTATTTTCCAAAACTAGGATTTTTGAATTGAAAATTCGTTTTGTCCAAAACTCATCCAAATACAAAAACATGATATGGAATAACATTGAAGCATGTAGTATATGGATATAATCCAATATACATGAAATAGATATATATCAATGTTTTTGATATTAAATCCGAAAATATGTTTTGTTAAAATACCAAAACACCAAACTCATGAAATAGACTATCAAACTAAGTTTGTTTAAATAGTTGAAGCATGCATGTATATAGAACAAATCTAATATACATTAAACCATGTAAACTTGTTTTGATTCTATCTATGCATCAAAATCAAGATCGATTAAACCAAAAACCGAAAACCAATAAACATGAAACAAGTGTGTGTGTTGTGAACTTGAGCATATCACACTATCTAGTCTTTAACAATGGATCTAAAACATAATCTAAACTATGTACCGAAGTCTTCTTGTAGAGCGCCGTCTCCAAGTCGACTCGATCCAAACCGTGATCCAACGAGCTTGACTCCAACGAGTGCTAGATATGACTTTGTCGCTCGGGCTCTTGAATCACCATGTGAGAATCTCCAAAACACCTTTGTTGAAGCTAATCACCTACTATCATCATGGTTAAATATCTAAAACTAACCATCACAAGATTATTAGTAAACACAACTACATGAGTTAATCATCATCAAAACTAAAGTGGAAGGCCTCTTGGCCAACAGTCTCCCCCTTTTTGATGATGACAAAACTCATGGAGTTATATATGCATGGATTAAAGTTAAGCTTCAAAGAAGCTCCCCCTTAACTCATGCATAGCAATGAATAATAAATATATGCAATGTATACTAAACATGGATATGCATCAACATGCATAAAACACAGAAATGAACATGCTCTTGATACTAAACATGAAATAAACATGCTCTTGATACCAAATTTTTAAAATAATTTCCTTTTTTTAAAAAATAAACATGTTCTTAAGCTTTGATACCAATAAAAATTTCAATAAAAAAAAAAACTTAAGCTCTTGATACCAATCATGGCCTCTTGATACCAATCAATAAAATAAAATTCTTAATACCAATTGGAAAGACTAAACAATAAATATGCATATAAACTCAAATACTTCTCCCCCTTTTTGTCAATCATCAACAAAGGGGTCAAAGAAAACAATATTCTCCCCCTTTTGTCTTTAAACAAAAAAAAATCAATGAGGGGTGAAATCAAAAACAAAACTTTCTTGATACCAATTGAAAGAAAAAAAATATCAATTTAGTGCATCATGATATCAATGAAACAAAACATACCAATTGAAAGTACATAATTGAAAATACATAATGTGGTACACATAACAAATGTTTTAATATAGATTTAAATACAAATTGATACCAATTGTAAGTAAATACCAATTAAATACCAATTGTAAGTAAATAAATTAAAATTTTTGATATCAATAAAACATACCAATTTTAATTAAACTTATAGATAATCCTGATACCAATTTGTAAAGATTAGTACCAATTGAAAGTAATTTTTCGTTAAAAGCATATGATAACAAAAATAATCAATATCATTTTTTAAAATCATTTTTAATATAAAGTGTGAGAGTAGAATAACAAAACCAATTGAAAGGTGAAATATGAATTTTCTCCCCCTTTATGAAATACCAAATAAAATGATGCATAAGCTTGTATGAGATACCAATTGAAACATACTCAATTGAAATATAATAGTCATTTGAGAAATCAAGCTTAGCATAACCGAAATTTGTGCTTAAAGATATAGAAATATAATAAGCACAAATAAAATATATATATATGTATGGAAAATTGAATACCAATCAAAATTGATACTATTTGAAGAGTAATCATACATATATAGAAAAATATATGAGTATACGAAAAAAAATGTCAATAGTAATACCAATTGAAAGGATCCAATGATACCAATTGAAACACAATAAGATCAAGTGTATAACTCATATTACCTTCCACCCATTTCATGCACATGTTTAAAAGGATTTTTAATAAGAAGCATACAAGGTATGGTCGCCCAACCAACCGCCCTTTAAATGGGTAGGGTTTTCAAAAATAGGTTTGAAAATATAGTATATTTGAAAAGCTTTACCATAATGAAGAATACGAACTAGTTTTAAGAAAAATTTGAAAACTAGTACAAAATCCTTCAAGCAAGAAATAAAATAAAAATATACTTCATGAAACATGAAAATCACTCAACAATTGACACTCAAAAGATATAAAGCTCATATAATACTCATGAAAACAAAATCATGAGAAAACATCAAGAATATGAGTGTACAAGTTTTGTGAAAGACAAGTCATGAAAATAGGCAATCAAATTCAAATACAAAATTCCTTAAAAACATTAAAACTAGAATACCTTCAAGGTATATGTATGTCATGTACAAACTACCGTATACATACATATCCAAATATAAACGAGTCCACAAAAGTATATGCATGAAGGCAAGTGGCTCAAGGATGTATATGTATAGCTAATAGTTTAGACACAATAGACATATACATGAAGTTAAACATATAAACATGAAAAGCATATAGAAAATGAGAATACAAGT
This sequence comes from Agave tequilana, assembly GCA_038442645.1. Classification (NCBI taxonomy): domain Eukaryota; kingdom Viridiplantae; phylum Streptophyta; class Magnoliopsida; order Asparagales; family Asparagaceae; genus Agave; species Agave tequilana. Next base: position 50,652 of record JAVJIF010008475.1, on the reverse strand, counting down.
TAAATACATGAATCATCAAAACTAGGCTATACTAGTACATCTAATGAGTACAAATGAGCTTTCAAGCACAAACATATAATGATCTATTTGTGGCTCACTAGTTGTACAAGTATATACCTAAGTTTTAATGAAAATTAACATCTAAACATGTAATCAAAGCATGAAGCATGGAAATCAAGACAAAAATTCTTATGATCATTATGGCAAATGCACATGAATTAGATCTAGGACATACACATTAGTTAAAACAAATGTGAGAGCACAAAGATATAACCATATTAAACATGAGTGTCTCACATAACTAAACATGTATATCACTAAGCTAAATATCATGGTATATGACATATTAATCATGAAACATCAAGACATGCTACAAATAATGATATGAAAAGCATGTAAATAATAAATGAGGAGTAAGAGATTGTTACCAAAATCGAAGAGGGCAACTCTCCATGTCTCCAAAAACAAGGTGGTCCTCCCACCAAACTCCCCTTGAAAGTGATGCATCCAAAATGTTCTCATAAAGCTCGGAACGCATCCACTTTAAGGAACCATCGCTCTCACGTTATGCGAGAGCCCACACCTACATCAAATAAGATAGGGGTGGTCTTTGGTACCCACACTCTTTTGGGTCCATGGGGGTTAGCACCTTTCCTAACCCAAACAAATTTAGTTACTAAATTTAAATCATGTATACGATCATAACAAAACTTAGCAAGGTGGCCCTTACGTTCACAATGTGTACAAGTGTACACATGAGCATACATCGTGTTATGTGCATGAGCGTGCGAAGCATGTGTATGCCGTGGATGGTGTGCATGTAAAGATGGAACTTGTTTCTTTCGAAACATAGATTCCAACCGTGTATGGTTCGAAGCACAATGGCTCAAAGTGGAGCCCAAACAATCCACACTCTTCTTTAACAAACATATATCATTATCAATCCTAGAAGAAGAGGTGCATGCAATAGGTGAGCTAGAATGTGAAGCTACACTAGCATGGCAAACATGAGTGTCCAAATTATTTTTCAAAGAAACATTTTTATTTAAAACAATTTCCAATTCCTTTGAAATAGAAGTAATTTTGCTTTCCAAAGATTCATTCTCTTTTAAAACAAAATCAAGATTTGAAGTTATAGCTTTATTTTTCTTTAAAACATTATTACAATCATTTTTAGATTTCAAAAATTCATTTTCCTTTAGGGCAAGGTCTAGTTTAGATTTAAGTGAGTCACGTTCACTAGAAATCTCTTCCTTCTCTTACAAAACCAAATCAAGTTTTGAACATAAATCCTTATTTTCTTTGTTAAGTTCAAAACTCTTCTTTTTCAAAAGATTATATTTTTCTAACAATTTTTCACATACAATTGATAGTTCTTCATTTAAAGCATTTGGATCAAGATAATCATCACAAGAAGAACTAGCATCATCATCGTCTAATTGAGATTCCAAATATACCTTAAGGGAGTCATTCCCTTGGACCATGTAGCATTGTTGCTCGGATTCTCCACTAGAGTCATCCTCCACAATGTTGTGCGTTTGTAGCTCGGAGGAAGTCAACGTGTTCCACACTGCAAAGGCGGAATCACAGTTAGAAACTAACATAAGATATTCTTTATTAAGCATGCTTCTAAGTGCCTCAAGGACTTGTGCATTTGCCTCTATATGCTTGTTATTACCAAGATAGGATTTCTTGGTAGCGGCAAGAAAAACATGCAAGCCTAAGGTTTTCAAGTACATGGACATCCTAAATTTCCACATGTCAATGTTGGAAATATCAAACATGGGAGGTGACAAGCAATCCATGAGTGTGTGTAAGCAATATAGATGTGCAAATGCAAATATAGATTAGCTAACCAAGATCACACTCCTAGGTGATTAAACCAAATAGCAGGAGCGTAGGCTCTGATACCAATTGAAGGTACACCTAGAAGGGGATGAATAGGTGTACGGCTAATCTAATGAACTAAATGCGAAAATTAAAAACTAATTGCAACTATACTTAATGCAACCACCGAGTGTAGCCGAATTCCCAGTGAAGGGCTCTGGACTAACTCCTCTTGATTCCTCTGAATAAGAGGTGAGGCGTTATATGAAGCTCTCGTGGTTAAGCACAAGTGAGGCACACACAAACAAGCCAAGCATATAATGAATGTATGACAATATGAAATGATGCAAGACACAATATAAAAGAGAGAGAGTTAGAGAGACAATGGATCAAACGCAAACACACGAATATGTTTCGAGGTTCGAGCACACAGCTCTACGTTCCCGCCTTCACACAGAAGGATTTCCAATCCACTTGTCCACACAGGACTCCCACACAGGGAACCTCCGCTGAGGATTTAGGGCAATTACAACCGGGAGTACACAACTCCTCTCTCAACCGAATACAACCTCTCACTAGAGGCAAGGCACAATCCACAACAAAACACCTCTACACTTAGAGGGTTAGGCACTCAGCCAATACAAAATAATCACCTCAAACTTGAGGGATTCCAACACCAACTCCACCTCACACTAGAGGGAGCTAAACACCAATCTCCACCTCTCACTAGAGGGAGCCAACCAGCTCTCCAAAACCAACCGCTACACAAGAGGGATATCACAAATAAAGAGGGTTACAACTTGGTGGTCACAAAGACCACAAACAATCTTTTTCTCACTAAACAAAAAAATCCTAATAGATAGGTAGATATGATAAGCCCAAGTGAGAAAACAAATTATTTGGAAATGAAAACAACAAAGAAAAACACTTGAGAAACTCACAAGATAGATATTGAAATAGAGCTCAAAAACTAATTCCCAAATACTCTCTTTTTCTTTGAATTTTTCAACACTTAAAAACAAATAAATATAGATCTTTTGAACCCAAAATTCTTTTGAAAACTTGCTGTCTTAACACTAGAGAAGTAGGAAAATTTTTCTTCTTCAAAAACTTGGTTAAAAACAGTTCAAAGAAGTTCCCTATTTATAGGCTAGAAAAACTAGCCGTTGGGGCAATTTTTCAGCCCAGACGGCTGTCGGTCGACCGGCCCGATCGACCGCCAATGGTCAAAAATCCGACCGTTGGAGCCTCGGTCGACTGGCCTAGTCGACCGCAGCATGGAACAGAGAGCAGAGCTCTCTGCCGGTCGACCGACCCGGTCGACCGGGGCTTTCCAGAGAGCAGAAGCTCTCTGGCGGTCGACCGGCCCTCCAGCCAGAGCTGGCATGCACGTTTGTGCACGTCGGTCGACCGACTCCTAGCTCGGTCGACCGACCCGGTCGACTGGCAGAAGCCAGGGCAGGACTAATATAGGGATTGAAATGTTGACTATTTATCTTAAATAAAATCCCATAAAATCTCTAAAAATTCACAAAAATAGGTTCTTGTATTATCTTTGATATATAAACTTGTTTGAGTAAAAATCAAACCAAGTTACAAACATTTTGAACTCTTTTTGTGTTATGAAAATTTTGCCGAAAACTAAAAACCGTATTTTCCAAAACTAGGATTTTTGAATTGAAAATTCGTTTTGTTCAAAACTCATCCAAATACAAAAACATGATATGAAACAACATTAAAGCATGTGGTATGATTGCTAAAAGAAAGAACAATCAAAGAGTTTAAAAGTTTACCGTGTAGCTTGTGGCTAACGGGTCATGTCCACGAGGAGGAATGCAATGGAAGTGTTTCGGTGAATTGCTTAAAAATAAAGAATTGTGTTCGTTTTTATGAAAAAGAGAATGGAAAGAAAGAGATGGTTAAAAGAGAAATTGCAGCTTTAGAAAAGGTTTTGGAGAAGGTGATTTAGAAAGCTTGAAAATTGTTTTGTTGTTTTTAATAATGAAGCAAATCTGGGCTCACTATCTCACTACTCAATTGTTCATTCTTCTTCTTAAAATGTTAAGTGCCTCAAGTGATCATTTGCAAAGATTAAAGTTTATTTTTAGAAAGTTTGAAGTAAAGCACATAAGACGGTTAGGAGAGTTGAGTCTTTTCTTCAGAAATCATTAGAATTGAATATTAAAACATCAAGCGCGAAGAAGCAAGAATGAAGTAAAAACAATTCAAAAGATGTTCATGAAAGAAGTGAGAGTTCAACATCCAAACCCATCCTCATGTGCCTTCAAGAACACTTTCAAAAAGAAAGGCTTTTAAGTGAGGCATGCATATGATTCATTGGGTCTTTTTCTTTTAAAAACAGGAGAGAAGAAGAGTAAGAGAGAGTTGTGATAGCGAGCCCAGAAAACCGTTTAGTTATCCATAGAAAATAACTAAGAAAACATAGACATAATGCAAACCATACCGTACTGCAAGTGGAAGAAAACTTGGCTCGACTTTTGTATTGACGTCACTTCAATCTTCAAGTACAAGCACTCAATTCCTCTCTCTCACAAGTTTTGATACTGGACTACAAAGTAAATAACAAGATTATAACTTTTGTACTAGCTAACAAAGAGCCTAAATCCTAAGAAAATAAACACAAAATTTAATCCTAGTCTTCGCTGCCTTTTTCTTTACTGAAACCCATATTTATAGCCAAAACCCTAACAGGTAGGATCCCGGAAAGATTGGGGGAGCAAACGCTCCCCTAACAACCATAAGATAGCCGTGGAAACGCGGCTTGGGCCGCTTTTCCGCGGCCCTGGTGTGGCCAGGTGGCCACACCAAAAGGGGGGAAGATCTCTGGTTGGTGTTTGTCCCGTATCTCCTGCTGGTTTTCTTGTTTCTGCTCCAACCGTTGACGAAACAGCCTTTGATTTTGTGGCTTCAATCGCTCGATTCAGGGAGAATTTTTCTCAACCTCTTGATATGCCAAGATTTAGCCCTGATTTCTTCATTTCGAATTTATTCTGAATTAATTCAGAATTTGGTAGGCTTTTGGGCTTGTTTCTCTTTTCTTTCTTTGAGCACTTGGGCCTACATTTAGCAAAGGAAAAGAAAACTTATTAATATGATTTATTAGCTAAAAAGCATGATAAGGTGACAATATAAATGCATCATATGTGACTAATCACACCCCCACACTTATCTTTTGCTCGCCCTCGAGCAAAACATCAGACTAATTCTAATCAATTATTAGACCACTTTCACAGGTCACTCGATTGCACTGAGCATGTGCAACAAGCCATTAAACCTCTATGTTACCCCTAGAGGACGAGTTTTGTCTCGTGAGGGTTTTCAGTGGATTGCACCCACAAAATCCATAAAGAAAGAGAAAGAAGTTAGTATTTTCGAAAAGCATTTTGAAAAGAGAAAATATTTGAAGTATATTTGTAAGGCTTTAAGTAATCTATAAGTTATAGGAATATCAAATTTTTCATTCCTAAACTTAGTCTCTATTCAAAAACATGTCATCAATTAAAGTAAGGAGTCGACTTGTACTTCTCATCTAGTCTATTAATTTACCCTGAGTCGTATGCACCATCGTGACTGTGAAGTTGACTAAGGGTTCTTTAACATTAACTCCTATGCCTTATATTTATTTATTTTTGGTGAAATTTATTCCTCAATTTTATTAGGCTTTCTAATCTGCCCATGTAACGAGCATTCAGTCGGTGACACCCAAACCAGACAGTTTTAGGGCACCAGGTGAGAAAACACCCCTAAGGACTTAAACACTCGAGCAGATAAGGCCACGAAATCAAGGTTTTTATTTATACGATGTACCCCTTTTGGGCGTGAATAGTTATGCTTCATGAGGCATAAATACCCAGCTTAATCAGAGGATTTATATACACATTTTTTTTTCAAACTTATCTAATTATCTTTTGCATAAATACTAAGGCTTGCTTAGGCCAAAGCACCTAGCTAATCAATAATTAGACTTGTTTTTTTCTTTTTCATAATATATTTTTTTATAAGGCATAAGAGTCTCTGTTTTCAAACCCTAAGTGTGTAAATGTATTTAGTGTGCATATGTCAACAAGGTAAATATCAAAACTAAATTACTTTCCCAAATTTCTTCCTGACCCTAAAAATCAAACAAGTTATCTTATTTTGACCAAGTGTAAGAAATCCTAATTATGATTCTCCTATTCCTTAAAATTGACTTAATTTCTTACAAAAAATATATCAAAATATTGTTCTATCCCCTCAAAAAGTTTTTTTTCTTTTTCTTTTTTTCAAATCAGTCATGTTAGAACCCTCCCCCACACTTATCTCATGCATTATCCCCAATGTATGAAAGAAATGTATAAGTGCATGAAATAAAAATGGAAAGGAGGAAAGTTACCGATACACTGGGTCAAAAAGACCTATTGCCGTTTCATTTACCGGCACCGATTCCAAGAAAGGTTAAAGGCGTTGACCATTTACCTTAAAGTTATTTCCATTCTTGGTGTCACTGATCTCAACTGCACCGTGTGGAAACACGATTTTTACAACGAATGGCCCAGTCCATCTCGATTTCAATTTTCCTAGAAAAAGATGAAGCCTAGAATTATAGAGTAATACTTTTTGTCCAGGGACAAAAGTTTTTCTTATAATGTGCTTGTCATGGAAAATCTTGACTCTATCTTCAGTGATCCTAGCATTTTCATAGGCCTCATTTCTCAATTCCTCCAATTCGAAAATTTGTAATTTCCGAAGGTCGCCGGCTTTAGTCAAGTCAAAATTCAACTGCTTGATTGCCCATAAGGCTCGGTGCTCTAACTCAACGGGCAAGTGACAAGGTTTACCATAGACTAACCTATAGGGAGACATTCCTAGAATCATCTTGAAAGCGGTCCTGTAGGCCCATAGAGCATCTACAAGTTTGATGGACCAATCTTTCCGGTTTTGGTTCACAATTTTCTTCAATATAAGCTTGACTTGTCTATTTGAAACCTCAACTTGCCCACTGGTTTGAGGATGATAAGGTGTGGACAACTTATGAGTTATGGCATACTTTCGCATAAGAGCTTCAAAAGATCTATTGCAAAAGTGAGTGCCATTATCACTGATGATAGCACGAGGGGTTCCGAAGCGGGAAAAAATGTTCTCTTTCAAAAATTTTATGACAACTTTGTTATCATTAGTTTTACAAGGAATGGCTTCTACCCACTTGGACACGTAATCCACAACAATCAATATGTATTGGTTCCCAAATGAATTAGGAAATTGACATATAAAGTCGATGCCCCAAACATCAAAGAGTTCTACTTCTAGAATTGGGTTCAGGGGCATCATATTTCGGTTTGAAATCCTTCCTACCATTTGGCATCTAGGGCACGTCTTGCAAAATTCATAAGCATCCTTGAACAGAGTGGGCCAATAAAACCCACTTTGTAGCACTTTTTCAGCAGTCTTGCGGGGACCAAAGTGTCCACCGCATGCAAGTTCGTGACAGAAAGATAGAACACTCTTAACCTCCTCATCGGGAATGCATCTCCTAATAATTTGGTCAGAACAGTACTTGAAAAGATACGGTTCCTCCCAAAAGAAATACCGGACTTGGGATAAGAACCGGTAAACATCATTTTTGGACCAATGCGACAGAGTTTGATTTGTGATTAAGTAATTCACTATATCAGCAAACCAAGGTTCCCTAGAGATAGCTAAGAGATGTTCATCAGGAAAATCCTCATTTATGGGTAATTCGTTGCATGGAGATTAGGGATCCGTGAGAGGTGGTCAGCAACGACATTTTCTACGACATTTTCTACGCCTTTCTTATCTCGAATCTCAAGATCGAATTCTTGAAGAAGGAGGATCCAACGAATAAGTCGGGCCTTGGCATCCTTCTTCATCATGAGGTACCTAAGTGCAGAATGATCGGTGAAGATGGTGGTTTTGGACCCTAGTAGGTAGGGACAAAACTTCTCTAAGGTAAACACTATTGCCAGGAATTCCTTCTCAGTCGTAGTGTAGTTCAGTTGAGCATCATTGAGAGTCCTACTAGAGTAGTAGATCACATGCTGCTTATTATCAATGCGTTGTCCTAGGACAACGCCTATGGCAAAATCGGAAGCATCGCACATGATCTCGAATGGCTTAGATCAATCCGGTGCAGATATGATTGGTGCAGAAATAAGCTCTCTCTTAAGCTTCTCCCAAGAATTTATGCATTCAGCATCGAAAGTGAAGGACACATCCTTAGCTAACAGATTAGTCAAGGGCCTAGAAATTTTGCTAAAATCCTTGATAAATCTTCGGTAGAAACCAGCGTGTCCTAGGAAGGATCTAATGTCCTTAATGCATTTGGGCATGGGAAGCTTAGGAATAACCTCGATTTTGGCTCTATCCACTTCAATTCCTTTCTTGGAGATTTCATGACCTAAGACAATTTCATGTTTTACCATGAAGTGGCATATCTCCCAGTTCAGTGTCAGATTTTTCTCAGCACAACGTTGGAGGACGAGTTCTAGATGGTAGAGACATTGAGTGAATGAATCTCCGTAGATGGAGAAATCATCCATAAAGATCTCTAAGAATCGTTCTACCATATCAGAGAAAAGACTCAACATGCAACGTTGAAACGTTGCTGGGGCATTACATAAGCCGAAGGGCATTCGACGATAAGCAAATATCCCAAATGGACATGTAAACGTAGTTTTTTCTTGGTCCTCAGGAGCGATAGGGATCTGGTTATAGCCCGAGTAACCGTCCAAGAAACAGTAATACTCGTGACCCGCCAAACGTTCAAGCATTTGATCAATGAAGGGAAGTGGAAAATGGTCCTTACGAGTTGCAGCATTCAGTTTCCTATAGTCGATGCAAACTCGGATCTTCGTGGGAAGTCGAGTTTGAACCAACTCTTTGTTCTCGTTTTTCACTACGGTGAAACCGGATTTCTTTGGAACCGCGTGGACAGGACTGACCCATTGGCTATCAGAAATGGGATAAATTATCTCATTGTCTAAGAGTTTTATGATTTCAGCATGAACAGCCTCTTGCATTATAGGGTTTAACCTACACTGCGGGTCTCTCTTGGGTGTGGCGTCTTCATTGAGATGAATGCGATGTTGAACGATGGTTGGACTTAATCCCTTGATATCAGTCATAGTCCACCCAATGGCTTCCCTATATTTTCTTAGAATAGCTTTCAGATCTTCTTCTTCCCCGTCATTTAAATGGGAGGCAATGATGACAGGAAAGGTCTCTTGTTCGCCTAGATAGGCGTACTTGAGATGCGCAGGTAAGATTTTCAATTCTAAGGAAGAGGAAGGCTCACTGGTAGGACTAGTCAAATCTGTTTGCTCCATTGTTGATGAAATAGGGTTTGAAGCCCAATTCACAGCAGAATCTACAACCTGATCAAGATTAAAGTCGTTAGTCTCTAACCCGAATTCACTCTCCGTTTCTAATTCTAATTCTTCCCCGTGTTCACTCGTCAAGTTCTCAATTAGGTTGACTTCAAATGTTTGGTCCTCGATATCGCGGGGTTGTTTTCCTAGATTGAAGATATTGACTTCTCGAGTCATGTCCCCAAAGGTTAACCTCATAGACCCATTCCTACAATTAATGATGGCATTAGCAGTAGCAAGGAATGGTCGCCCTAGGATAACAGGAGTTTGAGCCCTATGATTAGAGTTGGACACAGGTTGTGTCTCCAGAACTATGAAATCGACAGGGTAAATCAACTCTCCTACCCGGATCAGGACATCATTAATCTCCCCTTTTGGAACTTTAACAGAACGATCAGCCAGTTGGATGGTGACTCGAGTTGGACTAAGATCGCCCAACTCGAGTTGTTGATAAACAGAGAATGGAAGCAAGTTGATACTTGCCCTTAAGTCAAGAAGTGCACGACTAATCTCGGATTGTCCTATTGTGCAGGCAATGGTGGGACTACCTGGATCCTTGTACTTGACAGGGATAGGACCTGATAATAGCTCACTAATGTTAGTGGCTAAGAAGACCTTTTTTGGAACATTAGTCTTTCTCTTCTTGGTGCACATGTCCTTAAGAAACTTGGCATAGGAAGGAACTTGTTGGATGGCATCAAGAAGTGGCACATTTATCTTCACTTGGTTAAACATCTCGATTATCTTGTCCATGTGTGGATTTTGCTTGTTATTTTTCAGCCTATTAAGAAATGGTACTATAAGCTGGTGCACCTAGCTGGCTGACTTGTCTTTTTCATATTCGTCAGAATTGGAAGAATTTGGATTATATGAGGTGGAAGCTTGATTGTGGTTGTGCTGAATGGGATTGGGTGGCGTTGACACTTGGTTATCAACTCTCTTTCCTGACCTCAATGTATGAACAACATTACATTGATTAAATGAATGATCCTCAGCCAAATGAGCTTGTTGAGAATTCCTCGGATTGGTGACTGGCTAACTAGGCAGGGTACCCTTTTGTCTCTCATTCTGTGGAGTGGCTAGTTGACTCATTTGAACCTCTAACCTCTGGATAGTTTGCATGAGAGAATCTTGGTTTTTCATATATCTTTCCATGTTTCTTTCAAAGTCAGTCATTCTCCTTTCTAATTGAGGATTCTGGAAGGAGGATTATGGAGCTTGGTTGGGAAAGTTTTATTAATAGTTCGGAAAGTTTGGTAGATGGTTGGGAGAATTATTATGGAAATTGGAGAAGTTAGGTTGATGATTGGAAGAATTATTACCATGATGGAAGTGGCTAGCATGATTTGATCGTGAATGGTCATTGTTGTTTTGGCTCCATGCGAAATTAGGGTGATTTCTCCAGTCAGGATTGTACGTTGGTGCGTAAGGGTTATTGTTCGGCCTTGAAAAGGCCGCATTCATCAGTTCATGGTAGGGTTGCTGAGCCTGAAACACAGGGCACTCCTCGAACACATGATTCATGGCTTGACAGTAAGTGCAGTCTGGGGTTGAAAATTAGTTTGGGCTGACTTGATTGACTAGACTTGGTTCTTTCGTTTCTAGAGCTTTTAGTCTTCTAGCCAGGTTAGCTAACTTAGCCTCATTAGCGATGGACGATTCGATAGAATGGAGACCTCCTTTTGAAGAGATGGAGTTAGGATTCCTAGAGGTCTCACTAGCAGATTCCCATTGGATGGTCTTCTCAGCTAGGTTTTCATACAAATCCCATCCTTCATTTTCATCTTTCTGCAAGAAACCCCCTTGGCACATACTTTCTAAGAGGGTTTTGGTGGAATAGTCTAAATCGTCATAAAGAATTTGGCATTGTCGCCATTTCTCTATTCCATGATGTGGACATTGGACAAGGAGGTCTTTAAAGCGTTCAAAGTACCTCCAGAATGGTTCACTAGGTTCTTGCTTGAATTGCATGATCGTCTTCCTAATGAGAGCAGTTTTATGGATTGGATAGAATTTCTTCAAGAAGACCTTGATGAAACCATCCCAGGATGTGATAGAACCGGCCGCTAAGCTGTAGAGCCACTTTTTTCCTAGGTCCTTAAGTGCGAAAGGGATAAATCTCAACCTAATAGCATCGTCTACAAGGTATGGGATTTTCATCATTAGACATACTTTCTCAAATTCTCTTATGAAGAAGTAGGCATCTTCGGACTCTAGGCCATGAAACTTAGGGAGTGTGTTGATGAATTGAGGCTTGAGCTCAAAATTGTATTCACCAACCGATGGAAGTAGAATGCAAGATGGAAGTGAGGTCCTAATGGGGTAGCAGTGATGTTGATTGAGCCATTACCGGATCTGGTCTTGGTTCAAACTTGGGTGGTAATGTGTTTCTAGTCAACCTAGATGAATTAGGGTCTCTTGACCACACTTGCATACAAAAACACAATCACAGACACAAACAAGTTCAACCAACAGTCAACAATAGAAATCAACCAAGCCTAGTCTAAGGTAACCTTGACCTAGACAACTCCTAACTGGTTGATTGTCCACAGGAGGTAGAATGTAGACTTCAACCACAAGCTAATCAGCCAGGTCAGGGCAAGATTGGTGGGAGGTTTTCCGTCAAAGACGTTCCTTAATTAAATAACCACCAATCTTCGGGCTTTCGGCCCTCAATCCCCTTCCTAGACACTGATTTGGCAGGAGTCAATTTTCAACACCTTTCCTCTTTAGGATAATCTCCTAGTGAGTTCGAGATGTCCCTAAGGCCAACGTCTATCAGATTTTACTTAGGCTTAGGTTTGTGAGTGCTTGGAGTCTGATTTTTGGGCCAAGGAAGGGTGATTAAATCCCCACCTTATCTTGTTATTGGGTGTTGCCTTTAAAATCAATTTGTGCAAGTGTACAAGATAAATAAGATTCACTCAAAGCGATATAAATCAACCAAGAAATGAGTCCTATTCTGAATGCAATGTATACGTACCTTGCTCCAGCACTCTTCAACAGTAAAGTAAATGAATTGAAAAGACTCGTGCCTAAAATGCAAACGTCTAATCAATTTTTTAACTTTTCAACAAGTGTTTTACTGTTGGTTTAAAACAGGGATGGTGGATAGAAGAAATAGCACTAATATGACTACAAAAACATAAATTTTTGCTAGCAATTTGTCCTGCAAAAAAGAGTTTTTAGTAGTCCAATGAAATTTTTCAGATTTTGCAATGCAATTTCTTGAAATTCCGTTTCCTACTTTCGAGAGTAGGGCACAGAATTTTCAAGTCTTCTCTTGCAAAACTCGAATGCTAGATCTTGATCTTCAAGTTCCTGAAACAACACACAAAACTTGTTAGAAAACAAATACACCGTTCCCTTCTCGGCAACGGCGCCAAAAATTGATTGCTAAAAGAAAGAACAATCAAAGAGTTTAAAAGTTTACCGTGTAGTTTGTGGCTAACGGGTCGTGTCCACGAGGAGGAATGCGATGGAAGCGTTTCGATGAATTGCTTAAAAACAAAGAATTATGTTCGTTTTTTATGAAAAAGAGAATGGAAAGAAAGAGGTGGTTAAAAGAGAAATTGCAGCTTTTAGAAAAGGTTTTGGAGAAGGTGATTTAGAAAGCTTGAGAATTGTTTTGTTATTTTTAATAATGAAGCAAATCTGGGCTCACTATCTCACTACTCAATTGTTCATTCTTCTTCTTAAAATGTTCAGTGCCTCAAGTGATCATTTGCAAAGCTTAAAGTTTATTTTTAGAAAGTTTGAAGCAAAGCACATAAGACGGTTAGGAGAGTTGAGTCTTTTCTTCAGAAATCATTAGAATTGAATATTAAAACATCAAGCACGAAGAAGCAAGAATGAAGTAAAAACAATTCAAAAGATGTTCATGAAAGAAGTGAGAGTTCAACAATCCAAACCCATCCTCATGTGCCTTCAAGAACACTTTCAAAAAGAAAGGCTTTTAAGTGAGGCATGCATATGATTCATTGGGTCTTTTTCTTTTAAAAATAGGAGAGAAGAAGAGTAAGAGAGAGTTGTGATAGCGAGCCCAGAAAACCGTTTAGTTATCCATAGAAAATAATGAAGAAAACATAGACATAATGCAAACCATACCGTACTGCAAGTGGAAGAAAACTTGGCTCGACTTTTGTATTGACGTCACTTCAATCTTCAAGTACAAGCACTCAATTTCTCTCTCTCACAAGTTTTGATACTAGACTACAAAGTAAATAACAAGATTACAACTTTTGTACTAGCTAACAAAGAGCCTAAATCCTAAGAAAATAAACACAAAACTTAATCCTAGTCTTCGCTGCCTTTTTCTTTGCTGAAACCCATATTTATAGCCAAAATCCTAACAGGTAGGATCCCGGGAAGATTGGGGGAGCAAACGCTCCCCCAACAACCATAAGATAGCCGCGAAAACGCGGCTTGGGCCGCGTTTTCGCGGCCCTGGTGTGGTCAGGTGGCCACACCAAAAGGGGGAAGATCTCTGGGCGCCAAAAATTGATTGAAGCTTGAACCTGCATAAAAATACGAAATTTCAGAACTTAAAAATAGAGATGTGCAAGTGCTCAATTCTACCGCAATAGCTAGTGGCTATGCGGGTCGTGATCCATAAGGAGGGTTAGCGATAAAAGCGTTCAAGGTTTGTATTGAAATCTTTGTGAAGAAAAACGAAGGTTCTTCTTTGTTTTAAGAAATGAAAATGAAAAACGAGTTGAGTTAAAGTTAAAAAGAAAACGATAGATGGAGAAGGTGGAGAAAATCAGAAAATGACTATGTACAAATGAATTGAAAAAGAAGGAAAAAGATTTGGAAGATGTGGTGATCTATACTAAAGAAATAAAAGAAAAGAAAGAAGGTTAAAGAAATACTTACCTAGTTTGGTTGATGACTTACCTGGAACCCTTGCATGTTCTTCCTTGCTTCGGAGGCGTTCAACGCATAAGCCATAGGATCGAGCTCAGTCCCCATTCGCATTATATCATCAAGACAAATAAGAATGAAGTGATACGGATCTTGAGGAGGAGAACGTCACCATGAATTATTGTTGGCAATCACACAAACATCGTTATACTAATGCTTCTGGATTCACTTGCATGCTCATCAAAACCAACAGAGGTAAAGTAGAAAGAAGAAAAAGAAAACAAAAGTAAAGAGATGAACATAAAAAAAATATTACCTTTTATTACTTGAAACGATGGAAGAAAGGAGGAGGGTACATCAGTGTCACTCTCAACATAAGTCTCTCTCTCTTACTTACATGAATCTCAATCTAACCTAAGCTTACATACAAATTAAGATTACATAAAAAGAAAACTAAAACCTATACTACAAAGTGGAAAACTAGACTAAATCCTATCTCACCATGGTCGTCCCATTTTCAGTGCAAATCCTGCCCTTTTATAGGCAAAAACCCAACTTACAGGAGAGGATAAAGATAGGGGGAGCAAACGCTCACCCTAACTCCATAACAGAGACGCCATTTCCGCGGCCTTGCTGTGGCCAGGTGGCCACAGCCTGTTGGTGGATCTCCCCTGCTTCGCGTTCTGGTTTTATCTTTAGTTGGATTTCTCGTTTAAGTTTGAGATTTTGACGAAATGGCCTTTAATCTTTGCTTCAACCGATCGATTCTGGGAGGATTCTTTTCAACCGGTTTTCAACCTCTTTGATTTTTCCCTGATTCACTGAGTTCGAATTAATTTTGATTTAATTCAGAATTTGGTGGGCTTTTAGGCTCATTTCTCTTCACTCTCCTTTAGGAATGGGCCTGCAAATAAATTAAACATTTAATTAGGACAATGCAGAGTTTTATTCTATAATAAGTATGGGAATATAATAATAAATGTGCAACATTAGCGACCAATCATAGTATATGGATATAATCCAATATACATGAAATAGATATATATATATATATATCAATGTTTTTGATATTAAATCCGAAAATATGTTTTGTTAAAATTCCAATACACCAAACTCATGAAATAGACTATCAAACTAAGTTTGTTTAAATAGTTGAAGCATGCATGTATATAGAACAAATCTAATATACATTAAACCATGTAAACTTATTTTGATTCTATCTATTCATGAAAACCAAGACCGGTTAAACCAAAAACTGAAAACCAATAAACATGAAACAAGTGTGTGTGTTGTGAACTTGAGCATATCACACTATCTAATCTTTAACAATGGATCTAAAATATAATCTAAACTATGTACCGAAGTCTTCTTGTAGAGCACCGTCTCTAAGTCGACTCGATCCAAACCGTGATCCAACGAGCTTGACTCCAACGAGTGCTAGATATGACTTTGTCGCTCGGCCTCTTGAATCATCATGTGAGAAGCTCCAAAACCCCTTTGTTGAAGCTAATCACCTACTAACATCTTGGTTAAATATCTGAAACTAACCATCACAAGATTATTAGTAAACACAACTACATGAGTTAATCATCATCAAAACTAGAGTGAAAGGCCTCTGGACCAACAATCTCCATGCATAGCAATAAAAAGAATATCCAACCACATTCAAAAAAATTTCTTTTTAAACTAAATTCCTTACTAGCAGTTTCAAATTTATCTCCATGCATGTGACGGATATCCAACAACATTTAAAGTATTTCATGCTTGTTTATGCATGTTTATCTCCATGCATTTGCATACATGTTTATAAGCTTTCATTGCATATTTATTTATTTATTGTGATGCATGAGTTAAGGGGGAGCTTCTTTGAAGCTAAACTTTAATCCATGCATATATAACTCCATGAGTTTTGTCATCATCAAAAAGGGGGAGATTGTTGGCCCAGAGGCCTTTCACTCTAGTTTTGATGATGATCAACTCATGTAGTTATGTTTACTAATAATCTTATGATGTTTAGTTTCAGATCTTTAACCAAGATATTAGTAGGTGATTAGCTTCAACAAAAGAGTTTTGGAGCTTCTCACATGGTGATTCAAGAGCCCGAGCATCAAGATCATACATAGCACTCGGTGGAGTCTAGCTCGGTGGATCACGGAGTTTTGGATCGAGTCAACTTGAAGATGGAGATCGTCAAGAAGACTTAGGTATCCTAGTTTAGTTTTGTATTTTAGATCCATGTGTAAAGATTAGATAGTGTGATATGCTCAAGTTCACAATACACACACGTTTCATGTTTTGGTATTGGTTTTTCGGTTTTTGATTTAACCGATATTGGTTTTCATGAATAGATAAGATCAAAACAAGTTTACATGTGTTTATGTATATTAGATATGTTCTATATACATGCATGCTTCATATCTTAAATAAACTTATTTTGACTTACCTATTCATGAGGTTTGGTGTTTTGTATTTTAACAAAACATAATTTGGGAAATAAAGACAAAAACTATGATATGTATATGCTTCATGTATATTGGATTTCCATCCATATGAATCATGCTTCAAATTATTTAAATATCATGTTTTTGTATTTGGATGAGTTTTGGAAAAATTAGATTTCCTATTGAAAAATCCAAGTTTGGAAAAATACAGGTTTTGATTTTCAGAAATATTTGTAGGACACAAAAATGGTTCAAAATATTTGATATTTGTTTTGAAATTTTTATCACATGTTTTTATATCAATGAAAAATGATAAAACTATTTTTGTGGAATTTTAGAAGATTTATGGGATTTATTAGAATATTTTTTAACAAGTTTTTCTGACCCAGATTTCTGCCTGACAGGCTCTGGCGGTCGACCGACCGGTCGACCGGACCCCAGAGTCGGTCGACCGGGCAGTCGACCGATGTGCACAAGCTGTGCACGTTGGACAGGCACTTGGACCGGTCGACCGGACGGTTGACCGGGCAAGAGAGCTTTGCTCTCTGTTTTTTGACGGTCGACCGACCGGTCGACCGCTGGCTTCCAACGGTCATTTTTTTGACCGTTGGCGGTCGACAGGATGGTCGACCGCCAGCCGTTCAGGATGACAGATCAGCCCCAACGGCTAGTTTTGGATTGGGGGCTATATATACCCCATTGTTTTGAGTTTTTGGTGATGATTTTTAGAGCCAAAAATTTCTACTCTCTAGTGTTTATTTTAGCAAATTTTCAAAAGGTTTTTGGTGCTTAAAGAGATCATCTCTATTTGTTTCAAAAAGGGTTTGGAAAATTCAAGAAAAAGAAAAGCTTTGGGATTGGGTTTTTGATCTTCATTGTATTCTTATCCTAGTTATTTTCCCAATAGTTTTCTTTGAGTTTTTGATTTCCAAACACTTATTTTCCACTTGAGCTATATCTCCTATCCTATTCTTTAGGATCTTTTATTTGTGGGAAAAGAAATTGGTTTGTAGTTGAGATATACCACCTTGTTGTAAACCTTTCTTTGTGGTTGCTCCCTCCTTGGTAGAGGTTGAGATTGTGGTGTACTCCCTCTAGTGTGAGGTGGAGTTGGGTTTGTGTAGCCTCGGTGGAGGTTGTATTGGTTGAGAGAGGAGTTCGGTACTCCTAGTGGATTGGAAATCCTTCTCGGTGAAGGCGGGGACGTAGAGCTCGGTGCTCGAACCTCGAAACACATCTTCTTGTTTTTGTTTGATCAATTGACTGTCAACCCTCTCTCTTTTATTTGTGTTGTGCATCATTCATATCATTCATATCTTATATGCTTGTGTTGTGATTCATATTGCCTATTCTTATATGCTTGGCTTGTGTGTGTGTGCCTCACTTGTGCTTAACCACGAGAGCTTCATATAGCGCCTCAACTCTTATTCAGAGGAATCAAGAGGAGTTAGTCCAGAACCCTTCACGGAAAATTCGGTTACACTCGTTGGTTGCGCTAAGTATTGTTGCAAATTAGTTTTGTAATTCCGCATTTAGTTCTTAGATTTGCCTTATCACCTATTCACCCCCCCTAGGTGATTTCAATTGGTATCAGAGCCTACGCTCCTGATATTTGGTTTAACCACCTAGGAGTGAGATCTTGGTTTGCTAATCTATCACTTGCATTTGCACGTATATTTGTTTGCACACACTCATAGATTGCTTGTCACCTCCCATGTTTGATGTTTCCAACATTGACACATCGAAATTTAGGATGTCCATATATTTGAAAACCCTAGGCTTGCATGTTTTCCTTGCCGCTACCAAGAAATGCCATCTTGGTAACCGCAACATATAGGGGCCAATACACTTGCCCTTGAGGCTATTAGAAGCACGCTTAACAAAGATTATCTTATGCTTGTTTCTAACTATGATTTCGCCTTTGCAATGTGGAACAAGTTGACCACCTCCAAGGTTCAATTGCCAATTCAACCGGAGGAGGAATCTAGCGGAGAATCTGAGTCACAATGCTTCATGGTCCAAGGGAATGACTCCCTTGAGGTATACTCGGAAACCCAATTAGATTGTGATGATGCTAGTTCTTCATGTGATGATCATATTGATGCCAATGCCTTGAATGAAGAACTATCCATTGTATGTGAAAAATTATTAGAAAAATATAATCTTTTAAAAAAGAAGAGTTTTGAATTAAAAGATGAAAACAAGGTTTTATGTTCAAAGCTTGATTTGGTTTTGCAAGAGAAGGAAGAGATATCAAGTGAACGTGACTCACTTAAATCTCAACTAGACCTTGCCCTAAAGGAAAATGAACTTTTAAAATCTAAAAATGATTGTGAAATTATTTTGAAGAAAAATGAAAAATTGTCTTCAAAAGTTGACTTTGTTTTAAAAGAAAATGATTCTTTAAAAATGAAAATTGCATCTATTTCTAAGGATTTAGAAGATTGTTTAAAGAAAAATATTGTTTTGAAAAATGATATGTCTACACATGTTTGCCATGCTAGGATAGCTTCACCTAGTTCACCTATTGCATGCTCCACTTCTTCTTTAATTAAAAATGATATATCCATGCTAAAGAAGAATATTGATTGTTTGGGCTCCACTTTGAGCCATTGTGTTTTGAGTCAAACACGCTTGGAATCTTTGTTTCGAAAGAAACAAGTTCCATCTATGCATGCACACGCTTCACGGCATACACATGCTACTCACGATCACAACCATCACACAATGTATACTCATGTGTACACTTGTACACATTGTGGACGTAAGGGCCACCTTGCTAAATTTTGCTATGATCGTATACATGATGTTAATTTAGCAACTAAGTTTGTTTGGGTTAGAAAAAGTACTAACCCCATGGACCCAAAAGAGTGTGGGTACCAAAGACCACCCCTATTGTATTTGATGTAGGTGTGGGCTCTCGCATGACGTGAGAGTTATGGTGCCTTGAGGTGGATGCGTTCCGAGCTTAAAGATTACTATTTAGATGCATCACTTTCAAGGGAAGTTTGGTGGGAAGACCACCTTGGTTTGGAGAACTAGAGAGGTGCCTTCATCGGTTTTGGTATCGATCTCTAACTCCCGTTTATATTTGCATGCTTTCCATGTTCGTTGTTTATAGCATGTTTTGATGTTTATTGATTATTATGATTATGCCATGTTAATTAGATTAGTGATATACATGTTAGTTATTTGAGATACCCATGTTTAATATGGATCTATATCTATGTGTTCTCACTTTGTTTTTAAACTAATATGTATATCCTAGATCTAATGCACATGCATATACATAATGATCATATGGATGTTTGTGATTTTTATTTTGATGCTTCATGTTTTGATGTTTTATTATGTTAAATACCATGATTATTAGACCATTGACATACATGTATTAGCTTTTGAGATCACCAATGTTCATATGGATCATTCTTTGTGTTCTCACATATGTTTAGCTATTATGTATATCATAACTCTAATAACATGTGGATTTATATAATGATCATATTTATATTTATCATGTTGGTTTATGTCTTGTTTTATGCTTCATAATTTGATTACATGTTTAGATGTTAGTTTTCATGAAAACTAGGATATATACTTGTACATATAGTGGGTCACAAATAAATTTTTATATGTTTGTACTTGAATGCTTATTTGTTCCCATTAAATGTGCTGGTATAGTCTAGTTTTGATGATTCATACATTTTAAACTTGTATTCCCCATTTTTGACATGTTTTATGATCATGTAGTTTCACTTCATGTATATGTTTATTTTGCCAAACTTTAAGATATACATGTATACCCCTTGAGTTATTTGCTTTTCATGCAAATCTTTATTATGAACTCAATTGTGTTTAGTGATATGTATGTATACTTCTTGTTTTGTCAAAACATACATATGCCTTGAAGTATATATTTTTTTAATGAAAATTTAGTTTTGACGATTTTCATGTTTTTCATGTTTAGCTTCATGTATATGTCCATCTTGTCCAAACTATTGATTATGCATATACATCCTTTGAGCCACGTGCCTTCATGCATATACATTTGTGGACTCGTTATGTTTTGGATATATATGTATATTTTAGTTTGTACTTGACATACATATGCTTTGAAGAAATAGAGTTTTTATGATTTTCATGTATTGAGGAACTTAGAGCTTGAATGTCTATTTTCATGATTATATGTTTTCACATATACCTTGTACACTCACCTACTTATTGTTTTCTCATGACTTTGTTTTCATGAGCATGATATGGGCTTTATGGACTTTGAGTGTTTAGTGACCATGTGATTTACATGTGTTTCATGAAATATAATTTTGTTTTATTCCTTACTTGAAGTATTTCGTACTAGTTTTCAAGTTTTTCCATTTAACTAGTTGCAGATTCTTCGTTATGGTAGAGTTTTTCAAACATACACTATTTTTTAAACTTATTTTTGAAAACTCCTACCTTCCAAGGGTGGTTGGATGGGAGACCATGCCTTGTATGCTCTTTATTGAAAATTATTTTAGACATGAGCATGAAATGGGTGGTAGGTTATATGAGGTATACACTTGATATTATTATTATTTCAATTTGGTATCATTGGATTCTTTCAATTGGTATCAATATTGACATTTTTGTATACTCATATATATTTTTATGTATGTATGCATACTCTTCAAATAGTATCAATTTCGATTGGTATCTAATTTTTCATACATATATTTGTTTATGCTAAAGCTTGTATTTTTAATGACCATCATGTTTCAATTGATTAGTTTTCAATTGGTATCTTAAACAAGCTTATGCATCATTTTATTTGGTATTTCATAAAGGGGGAGAAGATTAGTATTTTTATCTTTCAAACGGTATTTTGTTTACCGTTGATTTCTACTCCCACACTTTATGTTGAAAATTGATTTTATTTTGATATCATATGCTTTAAATGACAAATACTTACAATTGGTATCTTTTTGTATCAAGATGCTTATTTGAATACTTTAAATTGGTATCAAGATTTTATTTGTTTTCTCAAAATTGGTATCAATGCCTTATTTACTTTCAAGTGGTATATGTTTACTTTCATTTGGTATCTAAATGTATTACTTTGACACATTTTAAATTGGTATCAAATTTATTTTATTGAGAAAATTTGAAATGTTTTAATAAGAAATATGAAAAATATTTTGATTTATATTGCCTATATGCAAGGGGAGCTTAACATCTCTTCTACATATAAATTCATGTTGTGTGTATCCTATATTGATGAGCTTGACAACTCTTCTTTATGTGGTACACGTGTGTACGGGGAGCTTCATATGTCCTCTTATACATTGCATATTATTGTGTTATGTGAATTAGGGCTTGTCATCCTTTCTTCATGTAATGCATATATGTAGGGAAGTTAACTTCGCGTCTTCCTCTTCATGAATGTATATCGCATATATTCTTATTATTGATTTGAGTTTACCCTTTTATTGTTTCTTTTATTTCGAACAAAAAGGGGGAGAAGAATTTATTTTTATTGGTTTTGTTTTACTTTAACCCCTTTGTTGATGATTGACAAAAAGGGGGAGAAGTATTTCAGTATATATGCATGTTTTGAAAAAGGGATTTATGTTCATGCATAGCGATAAAAAGAATTAAAGTGTTTCATGCTTGTTTATGCATGTTTATCTCTATGCATTTGCATACAAGTTTATAAGTTTTCATTGCATATTTATTTGTTTATTGTGATGCATGAGTTAAGGGGGAGCTACTTTGATGCTTAACTTTAATCCATGCATATATAACTTCATGAGTTTTGTCATCATCAAAAAGGGGAGATTATTGGCCCAGAGGCCTTTCACTCTAGTTTTGATGATGATCAACTCATGTAGTTATGTTTACTAATAATCTTGTGATGCTTAGTTTCAGATCTTTAACCAAGATATTAGTAAGTGATTAGCTTCAACAAAGGAGTTTTGGAGCTTCTCACATGGTGATTCAAGAGCCCGAGCATCAAGATCATACATAGCACTTGGTGGAGTCTAGCTCGGTGGATCACAGAGTTTTGGATCGAGTCAACTTGAAGATGGAGATCGTCAAGAAGACTTAGGTATCCTAATTTAGTTTTGTATTTTAGATCCATGTGTAAAGATTAGATAGTGTGATATGCTCAAGTTCACAATACACACACGTTTCATGTTTTGGATATTGGTTTTTCGATTTTTGATTTAACCGATATTGGTTTTCATGAATAGATAAGATCAAAACAAGTTTACATGTGTTTATGTATATTAGATATGTTCTATATACATGCATGCTTCATATCTTAAATAAACTTATTTTGACTTACCTATTCATGAGGTTTGGTGTTTTGTATTTTAACAAAACATATTTTTGGAAATAAAAACAAAAACTATGATATATATATGTTTCATGTATATTGGATTTCCATCCATATGCATCATGCTTCAAATTGTTTAAATATCATGTTTTTGTATTTGGATGAGTTTTGGAAAAATCAGATTTCCTATTGAAAAATCCAAGTTTGGAAAAATACAGGTTTTGGTTTTCAGAAATATTTGTAAGACACAAAAATGGTTCAAAATGTTTGATATTTGTCTTGTAATTTTTATCACATGTTTGTATATCAATGAAAAATGATAAAACTTTTTTGTGAAATTTTAGAAGCTTTATGGGATTTATTAGAATATTTTTTAACAAGTTTTTCTGACTCAAATTTCTGCCTGACAGGCTCTGGCGGTCGACCGACCGGTCGACCGGACCCCAGAGTCGGTCGACCGGGCGGTCGACCGACGTGCACAAGCTGTGCACGTTGGACAGGCACTTGGGCCGGTCGATCGGGCAAGAGAGCTTTGCTCTCTATTTTTTGACGATCGACCGACCGGTCGACCGTTGGCTTCCAATGGTCATTTTTTTGACCGTTGGCGGTCGACCGGGCGGTCGACCGCCAGCCGTTCAGGCTGACAGATCAGCCCCAACGGCTAGTTTTGGATTGGGGGCAATATATACCCCATTGTTTTTGAGTTTTTGGTGAAGATTTTTAGAGCCAAAAATTTCTACTCTCTAGTGTTTATTTCAGCAAGTTTTCAAAAGGTTTTTGGTGCTTAAAGAGATCATCTCTATTTGTTTCAAAAAGGGTTTGGAAAATTCAAGAAAAAGAAAAGCTTTGGGATTGGGTTTTTGATCTTCATTGTATTCTTATCCTAGTTATTTTTCCAATAGTTTTCTTTGAGTTTTTGATTTCCAAACACTTGTTTTCCACTTGAGCTATATCTCCTATCCTATTCTTTAGGATCTTTTATTTGTGGGAAAAGAAATTGGTTTGTGGTTGAGATATACCACCTTGTTGTAAACCTTTCTTTGTGGTTGCTCCCTCCTTGGTAGAGGTTGAGATTGTGGTGTACTCCCTCTAGTGTGAGGTGGAGTTGGGTTTGTGTAACCTCGGTGGAGGTTGTATTAGTTGAGAGAGGAGTTCGGTACTCCTAGTGGATTAGAAATCCTTCTCGGTGAAGGCGGGGACGTAGAGCTCGGTGCTCGAACATCGAAACACATCTTCTTGTTTGCGTTTGATCAACTGACTCTCAACCCTCTCTCTTTTATTTGTGTTGTGCATCATTCATATCATTCATATCTTATATGCTTGTGTTGTGATTCATATTGCCTATTCTTATATGCTTGGCTTGTGTGTGTGCGCCTCACTTGTGCTTAACCACGAGAGCTTCATATAGCGCCTCAACTCTTATTCAGAGGAATCAAGAGGAGTTAGTCCAGAGCCCTTCACGGAGAATTCGGTTACACTCGTTGGTTACACTAAATGTTGTTGCAAATTAGTTTTGTAATTCCGCATTTAGTTCTTAGATTAGCCTTATCACCTATTCACCCCCCCAGGTGATTTCATTAACAATACGGGAAATATTAGAAGGACGAATTCCTACATCAACCAAATTGGCCATAATGCTTCTGCTAGTTTTTGATCGAATGCCTATGAGTGTAAAAGTAATGGACCTTATCCGGACTTGATAAATCATGTGACGCGAATCATCAAACTTGGTGACAACTCAAAATCTTCTTGTTGACACTTAAAAAGACAAGATTCTTATTGGTCCGAACAATGTCTAAACTTGTTGACATTTACAAAAGACAAGTGAAAGACGAGCTGAAGACCAGTTTTCACCCATCTCCGAGGGACAAGGAAGCAACTTGGACTCCACTGATCCAGCAAGCAGACAGTGAACCTGGATTGTTTCTGAACAGACCTCAGCAGGTTTAAGATGCTAGCACTTAGCATTACATGAGCCCAAAGAGATAGCCTCGCCTGAGAGGCTAAAATCATCCAACTTCGCTTTGAAGCCATTCAAAGCCTCGCCAGGAAGCTAACTTATAGCTTCGCCTGAACTGCTAGAGCGCAACTCAACAGAGAGAGTTAACTTCGCCTGAAGCTACATGCAACTGCGCAGAAAGGGTATACGGTAGCTTCGCCACAGATGTTATCTAGCTCCTCCGAAGAGCTTTCTTCTGACTTCGCCAGATACTGCCTCCAGCTCTGCTGTGAGTTCAAAGCGGGCATCGCCGCTGTTGGTCTGCTATGGTCAACCTTTGACCAATCAAATCTCCAGATGAGATTAGATCTAATCAGATCAAATCCAATTAAGATCAAATCGGAGATCAAATTCGGCAGTTGATTGCCACAATCTCTTGACTCTCCTAAAACGAGTAAGAGTATCAGGAGAGATCTTTCAACAATATGGAAAGGATCAGAACAGATCAAGAGGATCAACCGACCTGCCATTTCTAGCTTCGTAGAAGCTGATCTTAGCCTCGCAGCAAGGCTACTTTCCAGATTTAAACATATTTGATTCAATTTGTTTCCATATTTTCAAGGGACGATTATACCCTTGCTCTCCCTATAAATAGCCCGCCAGGGGCATAAGGAGGGAGGACTTCTTCAAAGAGCTTTTCTGAGGCGATACGCAAGAGAGAAGACTCCACAAGCAGAGACTTCTTCACAAAGCACCGTGCGTTCTTGAATTCAGAGACTTTATAGAGAATTGCTTCTCTAATCATGGTGCTGATACCCTAATACCTTCTTCTCAAGGAATCTCCGGAACCAGACGAGAAGGAATTCCTAATTGAAGGCAGGTTTTGAGAAGTAGCAAGAGGGTTCTACCAACCTTCTGTTCTCTAATTCCCCGAACCAGGCGAGAAGGGAATCTCATCGCTCGCATCGTCAAAGGGACAAAGTGGTCGCGCGCTGACCAGACTCCTATCAGCACACTTCTCCAGAATCTCTGAGGAGATCTACTTGTAATCTTTTTAAGAATACTTGTAATTTAGCTCCTCAAACTCTTTTTATTGTAAGTTTTCTCCTTTGCAAAATTATATGGAAAACAAGATGGCGACTCCGCTGAGGAATCAATTCTCCACTGCCGAGAATCAAGTATCGCAATGCGGCGAACAGACCTTCGGGTCTAACTCTGAAATCAGAAAAGCCGGTGCAGCCAGAGCCCCTCTGGCTAAATCTTTAAAGAAAGTCTCCGCAGAGACAGGAAAGGTTCTCTGCGAACCTACTGCGGTTATTTGGCGCAACAGGGAAGCACGCCCGCAGCCCAAGTCCTGCACTCTCAAGAACTTGGTCGTCCAGTTCGATCAAGAAAGATTTGAAGAAGTCCTCTCTGGGGTTGGCCCAATGCTTCGAGCACGGAAGCATCGGAAGGTTTCCACGACCAAGGTTTCGAAACAGAAACCAGAAGCAGAATTCTGCCAACACCCTTCAGCCTCGCGTGTGGCTAGTCAGGTTCCTTGCGAACCTAAGTCTCCTCTGCCAAGACGGATGTGGAGGCCTAAACAGAAGTTTCTAGCCGAAGCCTCGGGCGTAGCTACGCCAAAATCGCGCCTCCTTCGCGAAGAAAAAGGCAAGATGCCTGTCTGCTCCAACAATGCTGCCGACCATGAAGTCACGACGGCAATCTTACCGTCACCCAATTCAAGAGCAGCAATGCCTTGTGCCAGCCTCGTTCATATGAGCGAAGCTACTGTACCACATCATACTCACTGGGTCCATAGCCGCGAGGCTAAGACCAAAGTGTTATCTAAGGCTAATCCCCTTTGCAGCGGCATAGCGGGTAAAGCACCGCAGCGTGCTCCGCTCTCCAGATCGTCAAGCACTAAGCTCGCACCTGTTGGCGAACCTAGAACTGAAGTACTATTCAGTGCTAATCCCTTCTGCAGGGATAAGAGGAACGGAACATCATCCTATGTACGCTTCAGAAAGGCCTCTCCACAGGATTATTTAGGCTCCCATAGGCCTGACTTACGGGAACTCTTGGCGAACAAGCGGAAGTCGGTGTCTTTTCGAACCACTTCCCCCTATTGTCAACAAAAGGGATGTCAGTTGGTGACAGTCCACTCAACTCATTGCCGGCAATCAGTTTTTGATCGACTATCCGTACATCTCCCTATGAAGTATCGCAAAAGGAACATCTCACGAGATCCGGCCTCCGCATCCGTCAACATGACCGGAAGAGGACGAGAGTTACGCAGGGGAGGTCAACCATCTGACGACACCCCATACAGCTTCCCAGATCCAGATTACAGCCCAGGCTTAGTGTAATACCCCGTTCCCGGAATACGTACTTAGTTGCGTATTCAGATTTTCGATCGTATTTTTTCGATTTGTTTTCCTGTATTTAATCTGTATTATGAATTCCTTGTATGATTGTTTTATCTTGGATGTGGATTCGTGGACTCGGAGTCAGCCCTAGTCTGAACCGAAGGCCCGATCATAATATATTCTTCGATTTAGTCTTTCTGGTGTGTAGAATTGACCGATTTCGGTTTCAAATATTATTTTCCAATATATTAGATTTTCTGTGATTTTCTGGATTTTTCTTAGATTAAATTGAATTTCTTCAAAACCGGAGTCGGCCAGTGCCGCTGACCGATTCCTGGATTTTTAATTCTCAAACTGTTTGGAATTTCATGATGGTCCTTTAGGCATTATTCCTTAGAATCCTATTTTCTACTTACATTCTTTTTCTGAGGATTTTACGATTTTATGAAAATTCCATCGGAGTCGGTAGGTAACTGATTCCGGGATTTTTAGTTTTAAAACTATAAAGTATTTCTGAAAAAGGATTTCACTATGAGTCTTCATATATTATTATTGATTTTTGGGTAAATTTGCGAGTCGTTCCGAGATACTTGAATTTCGGACGATTCCGGTATTTCCCAAATTGTTTTCCGTATTCTTGACTTGGACCCGGGTATCTGTATTTTCAACAATTTCATTTGAGTTCAAGAGAAAATATCTTCTCCTTTATATTTCTTTTCTTTTTCCTTTTCCTTTATTTCTTTTCTCCACAACCACAAGTTTTTCCATTTTTCAAAATTCTAATCTTTCCAAAAATTCCAACTCCACACACTTCCTCACCTACTTCCTCATTAAATGCCCATCTCTTTCTCTCTCTCCCATGGCCGGCCAAGTGGCCAAGGGAAGGGACACCCATCTCCTCCTCCACTTTACAAAAACCCCCCTCTCATCTACTTAAATTTCACCTCCTTCACAAATTCCAAATCATATATAAACCATTCCTTTACATTTCTCTTTCTTATCTTCACTTCCACAAAGAATTTCCCTTCACCAAAATCCCTCCTCCATCTCAACTCAACCTCCAACTTCAAGAGCTTCATCTAGGGCATCATCAAGGTCTTCATCTTCAACCACCAACTCCCAAAGCAACACCAAGATCATCTTCTCCACCTCAAGCAACTTCAACTTCAACAACTACTTTTGGATTGAGGCCATCATCTCCACCTAGGGATCCTTTCAAGACTACAAAGCTTCACCTAACCAATCCTAGTGAGTATTTTTACTCACCAAGACTCATCGAATTCCTAGTATACTTGTATTTACAATTCTTGTACATTTACATCTTCAAAATCACATTTTTAGACTATCAAGCACAACCACCAGATTCAGTTCTGTACACTGTGTTCGACCATGATTAGTCGACTTGACCTAGAACCTAGTCGACTAGAAACCCTTAGCTGAAACGTAGCCCTTTCTGACTTCACAGTTTTAGTCGACTAGTCCCTATTACCAGTCGACTAGATATCCCTAGTCGACTACTAGAATTCCCCTAGTCGACTCCTGAAATAAACTCAACTCTCTGTTTCACAGATTTAGTCGACTTAAGTGTCTGTTAGTCGACTTGACCCTTCTATTAGTCGACTACCCCTCCTAACCTAGTCGACTAACATTTCCTGAATCAGAAACCCAACTCTCTGTTACACAGTTTTAGTCGACTAGACCCTACTGTTAGTCGACTAACCCTTCTATTAGTCGACTATTCCCTTGACCTTAGTCGACTAACTTAGGCTGTTTGTTATAGTTAATTACTTTCTCAACTTTGGATCTTATACCTGGTTCATGTACTTCATGACTTGTACTTCATGACCTATTACTTGATGTGTATCACCTCTTGTCGCTTCACATTTCTATGTTTATGTATTGCCAAATATTTGCTTGTTTCATTATGATGCTTGTACCATGCATGTGATGTTCTTGCTTCTTTATTGAACACCATGCGTGGCGGACCCTTCGAGGTCGTCGAACTCTGCATTGTCCCTATGTTTCCACTTGTCTTGCCATAATTCAGAACTATCAGTTTCATGTTTCCTTTTAACACATGTATATCACCTGACCTCCAATGTGTTATCACTTGACCACCTGGCATGCCACTACTTGGCAAAACCCTATTGTTATAACATGACTGACCCGGACTATATCGACCTCTTACTATGTTTGGTTGTTTGCAATATCACCACTTGTCATGCTATCACTTCACACCCAGCGTGACATACTTGACTTTATGATTATTATGTTTACGGGAACCCTGTCCTATTGTTGTTATTGTTATGGAACTAAGTGCCACACCATACTCGGTGGGGGCCACCTCTAGAATCCATTCCCACAGAGCAAAGTGCCACACCTCACGGTGGGGGCCACCTCTTGAATCTGTAGGGCTATTACTGTTATGACTGTTTTTCCCGTAACCTGATAATCTTAATAAGCTACAACTTGTATGGGTATGGGAGGAAGTGATGGATGCCGGAATGATATCTTGCTTATAGTGATGGGATATAAAAGTATATATATATATATGTATATATATATACTGGCGGTAAGTGTTATGATATTACTGTTAGGGGGACTTTGGGCCTCCAAAGCCAGTTCCAGGTGTATGGAAACCACTATAAGAAGTTCTATCAGTTCTCCATCTACTTCCGTTAACAAACCTCGGATAGCTTATATATGGATGTATGTGTGATGGGATGTACACCCGGGCACATACCTAGATATATGGGTCAGACGAGTAATAATAATAATAGAGACCTGTTATGTTATGACCCCTAGTCTACTCGTTATGTCATGATTCCAGTGATGATTCCTGTTTTGATGTTGTTACGATTCCCATCATTCTTGTTATATATTCCCGTTTTGACTGTCATATGATTTGCAACTCTGATTCTATATGCTTGGGATTTCTGTGGCATGAGACAAAGGTATATATATGAGGGTTTCCTTGTTTGGATTATCCCCTCGATGTATTAGTCTCATGGGACCGTGACTTAAGCATATACAATCACTTTTGCCTGAAATCAGCTTTACCTTGCATTTCCTGTTTCATGATTATGCTATACCTGTTCTTGTATACCACTCTTGTGTTCTAACCCCTATTCTTGTCCCTTAGCCACTTGGCTATAGTTTGTTTATTGTTATATGTCTTGACTCCTTGGATTTGCACATTCAGATTCCGAAGCTTGGAACGAAGTGAGCCATCCACAGAGGACCAAGCTCACCTTAGTGAGCAGGCGGCCTAGTTCCAGTTCTTTCGCGCCAGACTCCTCTTTTGACTCACGGGATCTTCATCCTTCTCGTGAGCATTTTGTATCTTTATTGTATATTCTACTTTTGGACTAGTATGTGATGAAAGACATATGTAATATGTATAGTTTATCATATCCTGAGATGACTTTGTATATGTACCTTTTATGTTGGCATGTGTATGTATACCACGCTTTGTGTTGTACTCTGATCCCTTGCTTGTACTTTTATGCTTAGCGTATATACGTGGGGGCACTTTCTGACCTACGTATATACGTTGCAGTGACGTCCCCGTATCCGTGGAATCGGGGCGTTACAGGTTGGTATCAGAGCTTAGGCTCTCCCACCTATAGTACAATCAAGCGGCAAATTCTAGTGATTTGCTAATGCCAACTACAATGTACAAAGTCATCTAGTCCTTCTTGATTATCTAGTTCTTCTTGATTCCTTCCTTCATATCCTGAAATCCTTCCATTTTTCCATCACTTTCCAGTCATTCTTCATCAACTAGGCATGGATAGAAGATCGGGTCGTAGCAACTCTGGACCAGCATCGAATGGAGCAGTGGGAGAGAATGTGGATATACTGAGGGTTGTCCAGATGATGATGGAGAACCAGCAGCAGCAGACAGAACTTCTCCGGCAAGAGTTAGCAGCACCTAAGGGACAGAGGCCGGGGAATATATCGGATTTCAGAAGACTGCAGCCAGCCATATTCACGGGTGGGGAGAAACCCTTGGATGCTGAGCAATGGCTGACAGACACATCAGACTTGTTGAATGCAGCTCGTGTCCCAGAGGAAAACCAAGTGGAGGTTGCCAAGATTCAATTGAAGGATATAGCTAGAACTTGGTGGCTAGCTGAGGAGGCAAGATTGGAGAAGCCTGTCACTTGGGACACATTCTCCAAGAGTTTCTACAGCAGATTCTTCCCTGTCACAGCTCAGAAAGACATGGAGGAGCAGTTCATCAGACTTCAGCAAGGGGAGAAGTCCGTGGATGAGTATGCCGCGGAATTTCTCCGACTTAGCCGCTTTGCTCCGTATATGGTGACGGATGAAGAGAAGCGGGCAAGCAGATTCCAGCAGGGCTTACAGATGGACCTACAAGTTTTCTTGATGCCCCAACAGCTGAAGACTTATTCAGAAGTCCTTACCATAGCTCGGAAAGTAGAGCGTGGACTGGAGAAGAAGAAAGCAAACCAGATGAGGAACCAGACCAAGAAGAGGCCTTTTGAGTTGATGGATGAGGAGGATGCAGATAGGGCAACCCATAGCCCGATGATGAAGAGACCATTCCAACCTCCTCTGTCTCAGATTGTATGCAACTTCTGCCACAGGCCCGGACATTATAAGAGGGATTGTCGAGTGGCCAAGGGATTATGTTAGTGTGCGGGTCAGGGAGTCATATGCTAAGGGATTGCCCACACAGGAAGTTTGGACATGTGGCACCGATCAGACCAGCTCTTCCAGCCCCAGCACATCCAGCTCCAGCACTTCCAGCGCCGCCACTGAGGAGGAATCCAGATCCTGTTGATCGAAGAGTTCCATTTCCACCCCAACGGTATGATCATCAGCAAAGGGGGATGAGAGCTAGAGCAGATCAGGGTAGAGGCCAAGGTTACATCATGGCAGCAGAGGCATCGGATGCCGCAGCAGAGTGTGAAGACCAGTATCCAGATCAGGAGCCTTAGGGATATCATGGTAACCCCTACCCCATATCTTGCATTTGAGTTGGTTATCATTCTAAATATTTTCTCTTATCATTCTTTCATTGTCCATCCTGATCCTTCCTGTATTCATCTTATTCCCTGTTTTGGTTTTATGAGCCCTTTATTCCAGCCTTTGTCCCCTTTGTGTTCATTTCACCCCTTAATGAAATTGCGAGGACGCAATTTTTGTAAGGTGGGTGGATTGTAATACCCCGTTCCCGGAATACGTACTTAGTTGCGTATTCAGATTTTCGATCGTATTTTTTCGATTTGTTTTCCTATATTTAATCTGTATTATGAATTCCTTGTATGATTGTTTTATCTTGGATGTGGATTCGTGGACTCGGAGTCAGCCCTAGTCTGAACCGAAGGCCCGATCATAATATATTCTTCGATTTAGTCTTTCTGGTGTGTAGAATTGACCGATTTCGGTTTCAAATATTATTTTCCAATATATTAGATTTTCTGTGATTTTCTGGATTTTTCTTGGATTAAATTGAATTTCTTCAAAACCGGAGTCGGCCAGTGCCGCTGACCGATTCCTGGATTTTTAATTCTCAAACTATTTGGAATTTCATGATAGTCCTTTAGGCATTATTCCTTAGAATCCTATTTTCTACTTACATTCTTTTTCTGAGGATTTTACGATTTTATGAAAATTCCATCGGAGTCGGTAGGTAACTGATTCCGGGATTTTTAGTTTTAAAACTATAAAGTATTTCTGAAAAAGGATTTCACTATGAGTCTTCATATATTATTATT
This sequence comes from Agave tequilana, assembly GCA_038442645.1. Classification (NCBI taxonomy): domain Eukaryota; kingdom Viridiplantae; phylum Streptophyta; class Magnoliopsida; order Asparagales; family Asparagaceae; genus Agave; species Agave tequilana. The sequence goes on along the minus strand of JAVJIF010008475.1, from coordinate 17,783 downwards.
GATTTTTGGGTAAATTTGCGAGTCGTTCCGAGATACTTGAATTTCGGACGATTCCGGTATTCCCAAATTGTTTTCCGTATTCTTGACTTGGACCCGGGTATCTGTATTTTCAACAATTTCATTTGAGTTCAAGAGAAAATATCTTCTCCTTTATATTTCTTTTCTTTTTCCTTTTCCTTTATTTCTTTTCTCCACAACCACAAGTTTTTCCATTTTTCAAAATTCTAATCTTTTCCAAAAATTCCAACTCCACACACTTCCTCACCTACTTCCTCATTAAATGCCCATCTCTTTCTCTCTCTCCCATGGCCGGCCAAGTGGCCAAGGGAAGGGACACCCATCTCCTCCTCCACTTTGCAAAAACCCCCCTCTCATCTACTTAAATTTCACCTCCTTCACAAATTCCAAATCATATATAAACCATTCCTTTACATTTCTCTTTCTTATCTTCACTTCCACAAAGAATTTCCCTTCACCAAAATCCCTCCTCCATCTCAACTCAACCTCCAACTTCAAGAGCTTCATCTAGGGCATCATCAAGGTCTTCATCTTCAACCACCAACTCCCAAAGCAACACCAAGATCATCTTCTCCACCTCAAGTAACTTCAACTTCAACAACTACTTTTGGATTGAGACCATCATCTCTACCTTGGGATCCTTTCAAGACTACAAAGCTTCACCTAACCAATCCTAGTGAGTATTTTTACTCACCAAGACTCATCGAATTCCTAGTATACTTGTATTTACAATTCTTGTACATTTACATCTTCAAAATCACATTTTTAGACTATCAAGCACAACCACCAGATTCAGTTCTGTACACTGTGTTCGACCATGATTAGTCGACTTGACCTAGAACCTAGTCGACTAGAAACCCTTAGCTGAAACGTAGCCTTTTCTGACTTCACAGTTTTAGTCGACTAGTCCCTATTACCAGTCGACTAGATATCCCTAGTCGACTACTAGAATTCCCCTAGTCGACTCCTGAAATAAACTCAACTCTCTGTTTCACAGATTTAGTCGACTTAAGTGTCTGTTAGTCGACTTGACCCTTCTATTAGTCGACTACCCCTCCTAACCTAGTCGACTAACATTTCCTGAATCAGAAACCCAACTCTCTGTTACACAGTTTTAGTCGACTAGACCCTACTGTTAGTCGACTAACCCTTCTATTAGTCGACTATTCCCTTGACCTTAGTTGACTAACTTAGGCTGTTTGTTATAGTTAATTACTTTCTCAACTTTGGATCTTATACCTGGTTCATGTACTTCATGACTTGTACTTCATGACCTATTACTTGATGTGTATCACCTCTTGTCGCTTCACATTTCTATGTTTATGTATTGCCAAATATTTGCTTGTTTCATTATGATGCTTGTACCATGCATGTGATGTTCTTGCTTCTTTATTGAACACCATGCGTGGCGGACCCTTCGAGGTCGTCGAACTCTGCATTGTCCCTATGTTTCCACTTGTCTTGCCATAATTCAGAACTATCAGTTTCATGTTTCCTTTTAACACATGTATATCACCTGACCTCCAATGTGTTATCACTTGACCACCTGGCATGCCACTACTTGGCAAAACCCTATTGTTATAACATGACTGACCCGGACTATATCGACCTCTTACTATGTTTGGTTGTTTGCAATATCACCACTTGTCATGCTATCACTTCACACCCAGCGTGACATACTTGACTTTATGATTATTATGTTTACGGGAACCCTGTCCTATTGTTGTTATTGTTATGGAACTAAGTGCCACACCATACTCGGTGGGGGCCACCTCTAGAATCCATTCCCACAGAGCAAAGTGCCACACCTCACGGTGGGGCCACCTCTTGAATCTGTAGGGCTATTACTGTTATGACTGTTTATTCCCGTAACCTGATAATCTTAATAAGCTACAACTTGTATGGGTATGGGAGGAAGTGATGGATGCCGGAATGATATCTTGCTTATAGTGATGGGATATAAAAGTATATATATATATGTATATATATATACTGGCGGTAAGTGTTATGATATTACTGTTAGGGGACTTTGGGCCTCCAAAGCCGGTTCCAGGTGTATGGAAACCACTATAAGAAGTTCTATCAGTTCTCCATCTACTTCTGTTAACAAACCTCGGATAGCTTATATATGGATGTATGTGTGATGGGATGTACACCCGGGCACATACCTAGATATATGGGTCAGACGAGTAATAATAATAATAGAGACCTGTTATGTTATGACCCCTAGTCTACTCGTTATGTCATGATTCCAGTGATGATTCCTGTTTTGATGTTGTTACGATTCCCATCATTCTTGTTATATATTCCCGTTTTGACTGTCATATGATTTGCAACTCTGATTCTATATGCTTGGGATTTCTGTGGCATGAGACAAAGGTATATATATGAGGGTTTCCTTGTTTGGATTATCCCCTCGATGTATTAGTCTCATGGGACCGTGACTTAAGCATATACAATCACTTTTGCCTGAAATCAGCTTTACCTTGCATTTCCTGTTTCATGATTATGCTATACCTGTTCTTGTATACCACTCTTGTGTTCTAACCCCTATTCTTGTCCCTTAGCCACTTGGCTATAGTTTGTTTATTGTTATATGTCTTGACTCCTTGGATTTGCACATTCAGATTCCGAAGCTTGGAACGAAGTGGAGCCATCCACAGAGGACCAAGCTCACCTTAGTGAGCAGGCGGCCTAGTTCCAGTTCTTTCGCGCCAGACTCCTCTTTTGACTCACGGGATCTTCATCCTTCTCGTGAGCATTTTGTATCTTTATTGTATATTCTACTTTTGGACTAGTATGTGATGAAAGACATATGTAATATGTATAGTTTATCATATCCTGAGATGACTTTGTATATGTACCTTTTATGTTGGCATGTGTATGTATACCACGCTTTGTGTTGTACTCTGATCCCTTGCTTGTACTTTTATGCTTAGCGTATATACGTGGGGGCACTTTCTGACCTACGTATATACGTTGCAGTGACGTCCCCGTATCCGTGGAATCGGGGCGTTACACTTAGGCGAAGTCTTGGTGCATGAAGAAGGTGTCTTTCGAAACACCAGATCTAGGGTGGCGATACCCTACAGTTACGAGCAGCCTTCTTCCTCGACGGCCCTAGCCTCGCCAGAGCCCAGGAAATCACAATGACCATCGGATGAAGAGGACGAAGACAGTGGGTACGCCTCTTCGACGACAGTTAGCTCAGTGCGAACAGACAAAGCATCAGTCAATATGGCTGATAATACTAACGACGACCTTCGTCGGCACCTGGAAGCTCAGGAGCAAACTTTCAAAACCCAGCAAGAGGCCCTGGACAATATTCAACAGATGCTTGCTCGACTCCTCAGCAATCGGAATGACAATGATGCCGAGAGCAATCACGATGAACAGGAACATTTCAGCAATGAGCAGCCAAAGACGGAGAAATCCAAGGAGGGTTCTTCCTCAGACGCCGAAGTCCTTAAAGGCCTTCAAGCTCAAATCGCATCCCTGGCTCAGAGGGATGAATTAAAGAAGGTAGGGGCAGTCCGTCCTTACCCATTGGAGTGGGATTCGGTGCCATATCCACCAAAGTTCAAACCACCAACGTTGCATACCTATGATGAAAAGAGCTCGCCAAATCAGCACATCTACTACTTCCGGTCTCAGACTGGTAATATTATAAGCAACGATGCCATCATGGCTAGGCTGTTCATTGGCACCTTAAAGGGGATGGCATTTGACTGGTTCCGAAGTCTCCCTCCGGGCTCTATCAATTCCTGGATCGACTTGAAAACCCAGTTCCTCTCTCGTTTCTACAAGGACGATACCGAAATAACCATGGACAAGCTCCTCTCCACTGTGCAGAAGAAGGGCGAATCTGTATGCAACTATATCGAGCGGTTCAGAAACTTATCCTTGATGTGCCCAGCAGGGATGCCATTACCCATGCTCTTACAGACATGCAGGCACAACTTCTTGGACCAAGTGGAAGTTCGCATGGGGGCTGTCAAAGCCCACACCTAGAAAGAATTGGTCGACCAAGCTGAGATAGCAGAAAAGTCGGCTAAAAAGTTCAAACCATCCGCCCCCAAAGGCAAATGGGGTATGAACAATAAAGGATATAGCGACATGGCGCAGTCTTCTCAAGCCAAAGGGAAAGAGACTATGTCCGTAGAGTTGTCCGGGGATGTGCAGTCGAAAGCCAAGAAGAGCGGCTTCAATAATCAGGAGTCTAAGTTCCCTCCAAAATAGTATTCCTTCAGAGACGATCAGGTGGTCACGATATTCCATTTGCTTCACAAAGGGAATAAAATGAAGCTGCCAGATGCTCGGCGTCCCAATGAGATAGGACGCACAAACGACCCCAAATACTGTCTCTATCACAGGATGATTCACCATCCTACCGACAAGTGCTATGTCCTCAAAGATAGAATTCAAGCCTTGGTCGACGCCGGAGTCCTGACACTAAAGTCAGAGCAGAAGAAAGTTACTGCCAATATGGTGACCCTCGAGTTCGGCAAAACTCCAAAGGTCACGGTTCCTGACGGGACTTATTCAGTCCCTGTGCCACGGTTGGAAGTCAAGCATCCTCCAGCTAAATCAAGATAAAAGGGTCTTGTTCCCTTAACATTGGAGACAGGGGAAGTCATGTGGATACACCCAGACCTCGTCCAAGACGAATAGTGGGATTCAAAGAGACCCAAGTCAAAGGGCAAATCTTGCAATGTCATCTCCATCCTGCCAGACGACGACAATCTTACGTCGGCCTCTCTCAGCGATTCAGAAGGAGAAAAGCATGCTTGTGCAACACAAGCCGATGCGCCTCAACAGACGGGCACCCGATCTGGAAATCATACTTGAGGCAGTATGAGAAGTCTACTGACGAGATACAACAGCAAACGACGTTAGTACAAATACCAGCATCCGCTCCAGTTCCAATCAAGGAAAAAGAAATGCCTAAGGAGGTACGGTTCGACCAGGTGTTGAAGAAACCATCAGGCCAAGGGTTGGATACGCCCTTTCGTTTTGACATATTGGCCCAGCTGGCTAATATCCCGGCTCGTATCACAATACACGAGCTCCTTCGTCTCTCAAAAGAGACAAGAGAAGCACTCAGGGATGCGCTAGCCAATTCAGAATCCTTTCTGACATGCATGCCAAAGGTCCCTAACGAAGACGTTCAGTCTCCTTACCCAGAATGTCATCACATATAATCAAAGGTGCCCGCCATTACATTCACGGCGAAAGATATGCTTCTCAAAGACAACAAGCACGATCGACCTCTGTACTACACCGGATATATCGGTTCAACATGCATCGAAAGGGTACAAGTCGATCCGGGGTCCGCACTCAGTATCATCCCCAAAAGGTTACTTTACTTCCTCGGTATACCGCTATATAGGTTGTCCGCAACCACCACTACAATATACGGTTTCAATACCGGGAGTAGTCATCCACTTGGAAAAATTCGACTCCGTTGCAGAATCGGGAGCCTGAAGTCAGAAGTGACATGCTATGTCATTGACGCTGACACGTCATATAACCTGCTGCTAGGACGACCATGGATCCATGCCAACTGGATCGTTCCCTCTACTCTGCACCAATGCTTCAAATATGTTGAAGATGACTCGACAGTACAAACTGTCTTTGCTGAGAAGTATGTTGGCCCAAAGGCCTATCACCCTAACCCTAGTTTTGATGATGATCAACTCATGAAGTTATATTTACTAATGATCTTGTGTTTAATTAGTGACAGATTCATTATCAAGATCTTAGTAGGTGCATAGCTCAACAAAGGACAAAATATCAAGATTTGGAGCTAGCACGGTGTGATCCAAGGAGTTTTTGGATCAAGCTTGGACCAAGTCAAGAAGATGTGAAGCCTTCAAGTGAAGACTTCAAGAAGATGAAGACTTGTGTCTAGGTATAAGATTTTGTTTTTGTTTTAGTTAAAAATGTAAAGGATAGATAGTTGGTGGATTGCTCAAGTACATATACACATACACTCTTGATAGAATTGTTTTCATAAAAGATTTTTTTTTTTTAGTTTAGAAAAGATTTTCATTTTGGAAAAATACAAGTTTGGTTTTAGTGTTTCTCATGTACTTATCTTTTAACCAAAACTAAGTTTAGAGCTTTATGACAAAAACATAGATATTTCATTATGATTGTGTAGTGGATCATATCCATACACACTATGCCTTAATAGTATATCTTGTTTTTGTATTTGATGAAGATTTGGAAAAATATGTTTTGAAAAATATTGTTTTAGAAAAATACAGTTTTTATCATGGGCCAAATATTTCCAAGTTACAAAAATAGTCCAATCTTTTATAACATGCCTTGATTTTGTGCAAGCATGTTTGTATATCAAAGTATATTGGTAAAACTATTTTTGTAGATTTTTATGTATTTTATGGGATTTTATATAAGCCAAAAAGACTAACTTTTTATCCCACAAAACCTGTTTCAGGCTTCAGCCAAGTCGACTAGTCGAATTAACTAGTCGACTAATCCTGAAGTCGGTCGACCGGTCCGGTCGACCGACGTGCACAGACGTGCACGCCTGTGTGTACTGTTGGACGATCGACCATTCTGGTCGACCGCTCCAGAGAGCAGTGCTCTGTGGAAAGTTCGGTCGACCGCACCGGTCGACCGTAGCTCCAACGGTCAGAAATCCGACCGTTGGCAGTCGACCGGCCGGTCGACCGGCAGTACTGACAGATCCCAACGGCTATATTTTTCTGGCCTATAAACTTGGGGGTCTTGTCATTGTTTTGTAATAAGATTTTGGAGTCTCTTAGAGCCAGTTTTTCCCAGACTTTTTAAAGGGTTTTCTCCACAAATAGAGAGCAAATATTTCCTATCTAAAGGAAGTTTTTATTAAGAGTGTTAAAAGAAAGTCTTTGAGTTTTCCTCCACCTTTCACATCCTTGTTTTTCTCACACCACACTTGAGCATCCATTGATTATTCATCCTATAGGTGTGTTGTAGTGAGAGTGCTTTAGGTGATCAAAGTGTTGTGATCACCAAGATCTTTTCTTTGTTCCTTGAGGAGACGGACAGTGTGCTCGTGATTGTTTGGGTCCTAGTAAGGACTTGGTGTTTTCGGGTTCGGGTGCGAACTCGTGTTTGAGGTGCGGCCTCAGCGAGCCGGTGGGCTTGCGGTGTGTACGGGACTAGGGAGTCCGAGGGCTTGTAGGTGTTGCGCACCGAGGAGAGATCCATTGGGATCTTGCATAGTGGAAATCCTTCGTTTGTCGAAGGCGGGGATGTAGAGCAAGTGTGCTCGAACCTCGAAACAAATCCCTTGTGTTTGCGATTGCTTACTCTCTCTCTTTGTCTCTTGTTTATATCTTGCATTCAATTATTGTCTATCTTTATATGCTTGATATATTCATTTGTGCTTAATTGATATACTTGCGTGGGATTGTTGCTAACACTTGTATTCAACCAAGAGAGCCAACGCGGCACCTCAACCCATTCAAGGGAATCTAGAGGAGTTTGTCCAGAGCCCTTCACGGGGAATTCGGCAACACTCTTGTGTTATATATAGTGTTTAGTGTAAAAGTTTTTATTTGGTCATAATTGCTTTTAGCTTCCGCATCATTTGCATAATTCATCATTAAGTGACCATTAGATTAGCCATCACCTATTCACCCCCCCCTTTAGGTGTTTTTACAATTGGTATCAGAGCTTGGTACTCTGATTTTGGTCTAACAACCTAGAGTAAAAGATCCTTATTTTTAGGCTAATCACATATCTTTGTACACACACACCATGGACTTCATGTCACCACCTACCTTTGACATCCTTAACATCAACATTTGGAAGGTTAAGATGTCATGTACCTCAAGGCCTTAGGAATTCATGTATATCTTGCCACTACTAATAATGCATATTCTTTAGATGGTAAGAATTTTGAGGCTAATGCAAAAGCCCTTCATGCTATCAAATCAACCCTAAATGATGATTATTTATCTAGGGTTTCTAATGTTGAATCGGCTTTTGTAGTATGGAACATCATCACCTCCCTCGGCGAAAAAGATCTATACTATGCGGGGAGTGACTTGGATGTTGGAAGCGACACCTCCAACAAGTGCTACATGGTCCAAGGGAATAACCCCCTTGAGGTAAACTCCGAATCCGATGATGAGGACATGTCATATGATGAGCTATCTACTTTTTGTCATCTATTGCTTGAAAAATATGACATGATTAAAAAGAAAAATAAAAATTTGAAAAAGAACATTGCTTGCATGCATATAGAACAAGATTCATTTAAATCTAGCATTGCATGTTTAGAAAAAGATAACAAAAATTTGAAAAAGGATTTTGATTGCATGCTTAAAGAAATTGATTCTTTCAAATGTAGGATTGCATGCTTAGAAAAAGAAAATAAAGATTTAAAAATGAGAATGTTTCCTTATTTTCAAATTGAATGATTTGTGTGAAGGAAACAATACTTTGAAAAATAAAATTGATTTGGTGGAAAAACAAAAAGAAGATGTTTTTCAAGAAAATAAATCTTTGAAAAGAAAAATTTGTGAAAAAGAAAAAGATTTTGTTTCACAAAAAAAAGAAAAATGATTCTTTATCTCATCATGCTTTACATGCCACCACTAATGAGATAAAAGTTTTGAAAAATAAAATGGATGGTTTGAGTTCAACCTTGAACTCTTGTGCTTTCAATCATTCTAGGTTGGAGTCAATGTTTTCAAAGAAACAAACTCCACACATTCATCCACATCATCATGCTTATGTTACACAACATGATCACACTCCTACACATAAGCATACTAAGGTGTACATATGTACACATTGTGGCCGCAAAGGCCATTTAGCAAAGTTTTGTATGATAATATTAATTCTCTAAATTTTGCTAAGAATAAAAGATTTTTGGTTTCCTTATAACAAAGCTAACCCCCATGGACCCTACAAGAAAATATGGGTACCAAAACCCCCACCATTTGCTTGTGATGTAGGTGAGGGCTCTCACAAGACGTGAGAGAATTGGTGCCTTGGTAGTGCATGCAAATGGACTTGATGGACACACATTTGGAGCACCGCTATCAAGGAGGTTTTGGTGGGACAACCACCATATTTGGAGATTTGGAGTTGGTAACAATTTCTAAACTCCTACTTTTATGCACATACTTTTAACTTCATATATCATATAGCATGTTCATATTTTTGTGTGCTTCATGTGGTATTTACATGCTTAGATGTAGAATGTGTCAAACTTGCATTTATACATATATGAATAGTGAACTACAATTGACTCATATATATTTGAACTTCATGCTCATTTGTATCCACTATATGCATATGTATAGACTAGTTTTGATGATTCTCTTTTATACATGTTCTGCCTTATTTTTATTCTTTACTTCATGTATATGTAATTTTTAATTCAAATCTAATAAATATACATGTATACCCGTGAGTCTCTTGCTTTCATATAAATACATTTAATAGACTCTTTTATTTGGGATATGTATGCATATTGTTAGAATTAGATAAATCATACATATACCTAGAAGTTTGTTGATTTGATGAAAAATGATTTTTCGTGACTTTTGATCTTTTTGAGCTTTATTGACTACTTTCATAAAAATGCTATTTACATGATCGTTTAACACTCACATTTTTATTAAAAACATTTTGAGCCTTATAGACCATGAGTGCTTAAATTTTTGTGTATCTAATTATGTTTATGAAAAACATAAGATTTGATATATTTGAAGGATCTTTAACTAGTTTTCAAAAACAATTTATACTAGTTATTTGTTCTTCAAATAATTTTTGAGATTGACACATGATTCTATTTTTCTAAAAGATTTGATGCTTCATGATTTGAATATTAGTTTATATGTTAGTTTTTGTCAACACTAGGATTTATACTTGTACATGTCGTGGGCCACAAATAAATCTATTTATATTTGTGCTTGAATGCTTATTTGAACCCATGGAATGTGCTTGTATTGCTTGGTTTTGATGATACATACATTTTTAAACTTATATTCCCATTTTTGGATTTGATTTATGAACATGTGTTTTTCATTTCATGTATATGTGTATTTTGCCAAACTTTAAGATATACATGTATACCTCTTGAGTCATTTGCCTTTAATGCAAATCTATTTATATGGACTCAATTGTGTTTAAGAGATATGTATGTATACTTATTGTGTTGTCAAACATACATATATCTTGAAATATATATATTTCTTAATGAAAAAAATTTTGTGATGATTTTCATGTGTTCTTATTTAAAGAAATATTGAGATTTATTGACATTTTCATGATACAATGTTCCACATAACACTAGTGTACTCACCTCTTTTGAAAATTTTATGGACTTCATGGATATTAGAGTGTTTTTAGTGCCATGTGATTTACTTGTGTTTCATGAAAAATATTTTTCTAGTGCAAATTCTTCATTTGGTAGAGTTTTTCAAACTAAGCTTATTTTCAAATCTATTTTTGAAAACCCCTACCATCGATGGGAGGATGGATGGGCGATTATGCCTTGTATGCTCCATTGAAAATCTTTTACCTTGTGCATATGAAGGGTGGTAGGTTATGAGATATACACTTGATTTTATTGTTATGTCAATTGGTATCATTGAATCGTTTCAATTGGTATCAATATGAACTTATTTTGTATATACTAATATTTTATTTCTTATATATATGTATGTTTCAATTTCTCTTGGTATACTCATACATATGTATATGATTTCCATGTGCTTAACTCACAATTGGCTCACATTTTGCACAAAGTTTATGATGAAAAATAAAAAAAAAATTTCATATGTTTACTATTGATATCAAAATAAAAAAATATATATATATGTTGATATCTCAAAATGTGTTTTATTAAGTAAGTTCAAAATTTTAAAGAAAATTTAAAACGTTTGATGTGTATTTCCTATATGCAAGGAGAGCTTAACATCTCTCTTACATATGGATTCATGTTGAGTATATTATAAATTGAGGAGCTTGACAACTCTTCTTTATATGATATACGTGTGTAGGGAGAGCTTCACATCTCCTCTTATGCATTACATAATATGTGTTATGTGAGTTAGGGCTTGTCATCCCTTCTTCATGTAATGCATATGTGTAGGAAGCTAACTTAGCGTCTTCCTCTTCATGAATGTATATCGCATATAAATCTTTATTGATTGTTTTGTATTACCCCTTCTTGATCTTTTTGTTTTTGACAAAAGGGGGAGAAAAATTTTGTTTGATTTGATTTTACTTTGAACCCTTTGTTGATGATTGACAAAAAGGGGGAGAAGTATTTGAGTATATATGCATGTTTTCATTGCTTAAGGGGGAGTAGTATTTGTATTCCTTGTTATTTATGCATATATTTTTGTTTTGCAAATAGGAGAAAAAGATTTATTTTGTTTCATCTCCATCATTTGCATACATAATTATGAGCTTCATTGTCATATATTATTATTTAAGTCTATGCATGAGTTAAGGGAGCTTCCTTGAAGCTTTACTTTAATCCATGCATATATAACCTCATGAGTTTTGTCATCATCAAAAGGGGGAGATTGTTGGCCCAAGGCCTATCACTCTAATTTTGATGATGATCAACTCATGAAGTTATATTTACTAATGATCTTGTGTTTAATTAGTGACAGATTCATTATCAAGATCTTAGTAGGTGCATAGCTCAACAAAGGACAAAATATCAAGATTTGGAGCTAGCACGGTGTGATCCAAGGAGTTTTTGGATCAAGCTTGGACCAAGTCAAGAAGATGAGAAGCCTTCAAGTGAAGACTTCAAGAAGATGAAGACTTGTGTCTAGGTATAAGATTTTGTTTTTGTTTTAGTTAAAAATGTAAAGGATAGATAGTTGGTGGATTGCTCAAGTACATATACACACACACTCTTGATAGAATTGTTTTCATAATATTTTTTTTTTTTTTTGGTTTAGAAAAGATTTTCATTTTGAAAAAATACAAGTTTGTTTTTGGTGTTTCTCATGTACTTATCTTTTAACCAAAATCAAGTTTAGAGCTTTATGACAAAAACATAGATATTTCATTATGATTGTGTAGTGGATCATATCCATACACACTATGCCTTAATAGTATATCTTGTTTTTGTATTTGATGAAGATTTGGAAAAATATGTTTTGGAAAATATTGTTTTAGAAAAATACAGTTTTTATCATGGGCCAAATATTTTCAAGTTACAAAAATAGTCCAATCTTTTATAACATGCCTTGATTTTGTGCAAGCATGTTTGTATATCAAAGTATATTGGTAAAACTATTTTTGTAGATTTTTATGTATTTTATGGGATTTTATATAAGCCAAAAAGACTAACTTTTTATCCCACAAAACCTGTTTCAGGCTTCAGCCAAGTCGACTAGTCGAATTAACTAGTCGACTAATCCTGAAGTCGGTCGACCGGTCCGGTCGACCGACGTGCACAGACGTGCACGCCTGTGTGTACTGTTGGACGGTCGACCGTTCCGGTCGACCGCTCCAGAGAGCAGTGCTCTGTGGAAAGTTCGGTCGACCGCACCGGTCGACCGTAGCTCCAATGGTCAGAAATCCGACCGTTGGCGGTCAACCGACAGTACTGACAGATCCCAACGGTTATATTTTTCTGGCCTATAAATTTGGGGTCTTGTCATTGTTTTGTAATAAGATTTTGGAGTCTCTTAGAGCCAGTTTTTCCCAGACTTTTTAAAGGGTTTTCTCCACAAAATAGAGAGCAAATTTTCTATCTAAAGGGAAGTTTTTATTAAGAGTGTTAAAAGAAAGTCTTTGAGTTTTCCTCCACCTTTCACATCCTTGTTTTTCTCACACCACACTTGAGCATCCATTGATTATTCATCCTATAGGTGTGTTGTAGTGAGAGTGCTTTAGGTGATCAAAGTGTTGTGATCACCAAAGATCTTTTCTTTGTTCCTTGTGGAGACGGGCAAGTGTGCTCATGATTGTTTGGGACCTAGTGAGGACTTGGTGTTTTCGGGTTCGGGTGCGAACTCGTGTTTGAGGTGCGGCCTCGGCGAGCCGGTGGGCTTGCGGTGTGTACGGGACTAGGGAGTCCGAGGGCTTGCAGGTGTTGCGGCACCGAGGAGAGATCCATTGGGATCTTGCACAGTGGAAATCCTTCGTGTGTCGAAGGCGGGGATGTAGAGCAAGTGTGCTCGAACCTCGAAACAAATCCCTTGTGTTTGCGATTGCTTACTTTCTTTCTCTCTTTGTCTCTTGTTTATATCTTGCATTCAATTATTGTCTATCTTTATATGCTTGATATATTCATTTGTGCTTAATTGATATACTTGCGTGGGATTGTTGCTAACACTTGTATTCAATCAAGAGAGCCAACGCGGCACCTCAACCCATTCAAGGGGAATCTAGAGGAGTTTGTCCAGAGCCCTTCACGGGGAATTCGGCAACACTCTTGTGTTATACATAGTGTTTAGTGTAAAAGTTTTTATTTGGTCATAATTGCTTTTAGCTTCCGCATCATTTGCATAATTCATCATTAAGTGACCATTAGATTAGCCATCACCTATTCACCCCCCCTCTAGGTGATTTACAAAGTAGCCATTCAAAGGGGTGGAAAATTACTTCACTGACGCTCTCCTGTATCAAGAGGCCGTGGAACACCTGAAGAACCATTGCCAGACGATGATGAAAGTAGCAATGAGGCGGATTCAGAATCCGAAGCAGGCATGCCAGCTATTCTGATTGGTGAACCAATTATAGCATGTCTCAATAATCCCCAATGTAATACTCCTTCAGAGGATGAAGGTGAATGGATAATTAATGATAATATTTCTTTTGATTATCCTGCGAGTGTTGGGCTATTTGAATCCATTACGGATAGCTCTCTGCACATGTCTTTACGTAAGCCAAGTGCGTCCAGTACGCCCATGGAATCCGCAGAAGGAGCCGCTTTGGTGATCCCGCCATCCAAAGAAGGTCAGTTACCGATAATCTTCGGTAGAACCCAATCACGGGGACCCACGGCCACAGATTCAAGTTCAGACTCAGACGCTCCACAATTCTTCCATTACGTGCGGCCGGTGCGCCATATTATGAAGAAAATGGGATACGACTTGAAGCATGGAGCAGGCCTGAATTTTGGAAAAGGAAGGCGCAGTTTGATGCGTAACTTTGTGCCTAAAGGGAAGCCTGCAAATTACTATGATAGTACACGCAGGGGGTTGGGATACGTTACACCCACATCGTCAGCAACGGTTCAAGCCAAAGACGATGAACCAATTCCATCACATTCAGCCTCATCCTCCGAGTGGGACTCAGATGTCAGTGTAGGAAGAATGTTCGAAAACCTCACTGTTAATATGACTTCAAGCAGTCAATTGGAGCCCGCAGAAGCTGTTGATGAGGAACCATGGGCCCAACATTTGGACCTCCAATGGGAAAAGTGATTCGAACTGCGCGAGCCACCTACTAAAGACAAGGTGATGCAGGTCAACTTGGGTAGTCAAGACTACCCTAAGCCCATCTTTATAAGTGAAAACCTATCACTTACAGAAAAGGAAGAATTGATAATACTCGTAAAGGAGTATATAGACGTCTTCGCATGGAGCTACGAAGACATGCCCGGACTTGATCCACAAGTAGCTATGCACCGTCTAAACATCAAGACCGACGTCAAGCCAGTCAAGCACAACAACGTCGGTTTCGCCCAAACATTATGGAAGCTATTGAAGCCGAAGTTCACAAGCTCATTGCATGTGGCTTCATCCGGAGGAACAACATCCAGATTAGGTAGCTAACATCGTCCCCGTCCTCAAGAAGAACGGGAAAATACGGATCTGCATCGACTACCGTGATCTCAATACGGCCTGTCCTAAAGATGAATTCCCGCTACCCATCACCGATGTCATGATCGACAACACATGTGGATTCAAAAGGATGTCTTTTATGGACAGCTTTTCAGGGTACAACCAGATTAAGATGTATCCCGACGACGAGAAGCATACTTCGTTCCGAACACCATTAGGGGTATACTGCTACACTGTAATGCCCTTCGGACTGAAGAACGCCGGAGCAACCTACCAGCGGGCAATGAGTACGATCTTCCGCGATCATCTCTGAAAAAAATCGTAGAATGCTATGTCGACGACATTGCTGTCAAAACCCGCAGCAAAGATGACCATCTTCATGACTTGAGAATGATGTTCGACATAATGCGGGCTCATCAGCTGAAAATGAATCCGACAAAATCCTTCTTGGGAGTGTCAAGTGGCAAGTTCCTTGGGTTTATTATTACATCAAAAGGGATTCATCTTAACCCAGACAAAGTCAAAGCCATTCAAAGCATGCATCCACCGAGGAATCTCAAAGAGCTTAGAGGCTTGCAAGGCAGACTGGCTTATATCAGAAGATTCATCGCAAATCTCTCAGGCCGCTGTCAACCGTTCACACCGACTCATGAAAAAGGGTGTTTCCTTCGTATGGGATCAAGCTTGTCAAGAAGCTTATGAAGACATCAAGAGGTACCTCACAAAGCCTCCAGTCTTAGTGGCTCCTACATCAGGGAAACCATTCTTGCTTTATGTAAAAGCTATGGACTATTCTCTCTGTGCCCTCCTCGCTCAAAAGGACAACAATGGTCACGAGCAAGCCATTTATTATCTAAGCAGGACTCTTATAGGAGCAGAATCTCGCTACAATCCTATCGAGAAAGAGTGTTTGGCTCTTGTCTTCGCTGTTCAGAAGACACGACATTATTTAGTTGGCCAAACCATACATGTCATCTCTAGGGTGAACCCATTACGTCTCCTTATGACAAAGCCAGGATCACTGAATTCAAGATTGGCTAAATGGGCACTTCTTTTGTCTCAATGCGACATGATCTTTACCCCTCAGAAGGCGTTAAAGGTCAGCCCTTGCAGAGTTCTTGGCTGCTCATCCAGTTCCAGAACATTCAAAACTTCACAAGGATATTCCAGATGAAGTCTTCAACTCCAATATAACCTCAGAGGAGGAAGTGTGGCAGATGTTCTTCGACGGAGCATCGCGAATGGGCCCTAAAGGCAAGATTATTGCCGGAGTGGGGTTGTGTTTATCTCCCCACAGAATCATGTCCTTCTCAGAGCATTTTCTCTGACGGAATCGTGCTCC
Source organism: Agave tequilana (assembly GCA_038442645.1). Classification (NCBI taxonomy): domain Eukaryota; kingdom Viridiplantae; phylum Streptophyta; class Magnoliopsida; order Asparagales; family Asparagaceae; genus Agave; species Agave tequilana. The sequence continues at coordinate 1,640 of JAVJIF010008475.1, read as the reverse complement.
AATAATGTAGCAGAATATAATGCCTGCTCATTGGTCTTCAGCTTGCCCATGGAATGGGGGTACGCTACCTTGAAGCCTACGGCGATTCAAAACTGATCGTCAATCAAGTTAAAGGCAAATATGAAGTTTGCCTCGAAGACTTGGTGCCTTATTACCATACACCTCGAATTAGCTACCTTTTTGAAGGTTTCTACATCGGGCATGTGTCTCGATCTCAAAATACCAAGGCGGACGCTCTTGCTGCATTAGCAACAACATTAGCCTTACCAGCCGACACCGAGTATCACCTCATAGTCGCAACTCGACATCTTGTTGCTCTAAGCATATGCTAAGAACCCGACAAGTCCATAATATCTCAACGGATCTTGAGCCGAGAGATTGGCGATTTCCTCTCATTGACTATGCTTTACATGGTCTGCTGCCAGACGATCCTAAGGAAGCGGCGTCTATCAGACGAAGGTCTCTCTGTTTCTACTACGATCCAACTTTGAAGACACTTTACCGTCGTTCATATGACGGTGTCCTCCTCTGTTGCCTGTCCAATTCAGAGGACACAGGAAGTGCTTAAAGAAACACACGACGGCACTTGCGGAGCTCACCAACCAGGTCCAAAGCTCAAGGACAGGTTGCATAGGCTTGGATATTATTGGCCAACCATGATAGCCGATGCCATCCAATACGCACGAAGGTGTAAAGCATGCCAGATTCATGCGGATTTCATACACCAGCCTTCGGAGTTGCTCCACCCGACTGTTGCTTCATGGCCATTTGAAGCATGGGGAATAGATGTCGTAGGGCCAATCAGCCCCTCTTCGACAAGAGGTCACCGGTTTATCCTGGCAATAACCGATTACTTTTCAAAGTGGGCGGAGCCTATACCATTGGCTGAAGTCAAAACCTCTAATGTGATTAATTTCATCAAACACCATGTCATCCATCGATTTGGTGTCCCTAGGCGGATCATCCACGACAACGGTCCCCAATTCATAAGCCAAGTATTCTATCGGTTCTGCTGATAAATACCGAATTCAGAATGTGGCTTCAACTGCCTATAATCCCGCCGCTAGTGGCCTGGCGGAAAGCATTCAACAAAACGATCATCAAACTACTCAAGAAGTTCGTCTCCTCGAATAAGCGGGATTGGGACGAAAAGCTTGGTGAATGTCTTTGGGCATACCGAACACGGTTCGAACACCGACAGGAAATACGCCTTTTTCCCTGGTATATGGGTGCGAAGCAGTCATCCCATTGGAAATCCAGACGCCATCATTGCGAGTCGCTCTAATGACTAAGATCACAGCAGAGAAATGATCGGTTGCGTCTTCAAGAGCTCGAAGCCCTAGATGAGAAGCGGCTACAAGCTCAACAACATATTGAGCTTTATCAAGCTCGAATTTCAAAAGCCTTCAATAAGAAGGTGAAGCAGAGGGTCTTCCAGAAAGGAGACCTGGTTTTAGCCGTCAGACGACCGATGATTATGACGCATAAGACCAAGGCAAATTTCAGCCTAAATGGGAAGGACCGTTTGTCATAGAAACAGTCTATTCAAACGGAGCATACCGCCTTATGACTTCAGATGGCGACCTACTTATGATGCCGGTCAATGGCAAGTTCTTAAAGAAGTATTATCCTTAACCAAG